>CM075750.1:38989871-39237799 GCA_037974335.1 Prionace glauca | reverse complement strand
TCACGTGCTCACTGTGTAGGGGGAGTGTGTGGGGGTTGATTGGCAGGGGGAGTGTGTGTGGGGGTGATTGGCAGGGGGAGTGTGTGGGGGGGTGATTGGCAGGGGGAGTGTGTGGGGGGGGTGATTGGCAGGGGGAGTGTGTGGGGGGGTGATTGGCAGGTGGAGTGTGCGGGGGGGGTGATTGGCAGGGGGAGTGTGTGTGGGGGTTGATTGGCAGGGGGTGTGTGCAGGGGGGTGATTGGCAGGGGGAGTGTGCGGGGGGGGTGATTAGCAGGGGGAGTGTGTGGGGGGGGTGATTGGCAGGTGGAGTGTGCGGGGGGGGTGATTGGCAGGGGAGTGTGTGTGGGGGTTGATTGGCAGGGGGTGTGTGCAGGGGGGTGATTGGCAGGGGGAGTGTGCGGGGGGGGTGATTAGCAGGGGGAGTGTGTGGGGGGGGGGTGATTGGCAGGGGGAGTGTGCGGGGGGGTGATTGGCAGGGGGAGTGTGCGGGGGGGGTGATTAGCAGGGGGAGTGTGTGGGGGGGGGTGATTGGCAGGGGGAGTGTGCTGGGGGGGTGATTGGCAGGGGGAGTGTGCGGGGGGGGGTGATTGGCAGGGGGAGTGTGTGGGGGGGGGTGATTGGCAGGGGGAGTGTGCGAGGGGGGTGATTGGCAGGGGGAGTGTGCGAGGGGGGTGATTGGCAGGGGGAGTGTGCGGGGGGAGTGATTGGCAGGGGGAGTGTGCGGGGGGGGTGATTGGCAGGGGTAGTGTGTGGGGGGGTGATTGGCAGGGGGTGTGTGTGGGGGGTGATTGGCAGGGGGAGTGTGCGGGGGGGGTGATTGGCAGGGGGAGTGTGCAGGGGGGGTGATTGGCAGTGGGAGTGTGCAGGGAGGGAGATTAGCAGGGGGAGTGTGTGGGGGGGGTGATTGGCAGGGGGAGTGTGTGGGGGGGGTGATTGGCAGGGGGAGTGTGTGGGGGTGGTGATTGGCAGGGGGAGTGTGCAGGGAGGGAGATTAGCAGGGGGAGTGTGCGGGGGGGGTGATTGGCAGGGGGAGTGTGTGGGGGGGGTGATTGGCAGGGGGAGTGTGTGGGGGGGTGATTGGCAGGGGGAGTGTGTGGGGGGTGATTGGCAGGGGGAGTGTGCGGGGGGGGTGATTGGCTGGGGGAGTGTGCAGGGGGGGTTATTGGCAGGGGGAGTGTGCGGGGGGGGTGATTGGCAGGGGGTGTGTGTGGGGGGGTGATTGGCAGGGGGAGTGTGTGGGGGGGTGATTGGCAGGGGGAGTCTGCAGGGGGGGTGATTAGCGGGGGGAGTGTGCGAGGGGGTGATTGGCAGGGGGAGTGTGCAGTGGGGGTGATTAGCAGGGGGAGTGTGCGGGGGGGGGTGATTGGCAGGGGGAGTGTGTGGGGGGGGTGATTGGCAGGGGGAGTGTGCGGGGGGTGATTGGCAGGGGAGTGTGTGGGGGGGTGATTGGCAGGGGGAGTGTGCGGGGAGGGTGATTGGCAGGGGGAGTGTGCGGGGGGGTGATTGGCAGGGGGAGTGTGTGGGGGGGTGATTGGCAGGGGGAGTGTGCGGGGAGGTGATTGGCAGTCACGTGCTCACTGTGTGTGATTGGCAGGGGGAGTGTGCGGGGAGGTGATTGGCAGGGGGAGTGTGCGGGGGGGTGATTGGCAGGGGGAGTGTGCGGGGGGGGTGATTGGCAGGGGGAGTGTGCAGGGGGTGATTGGCAGGGGAGTGTGCGGGGGGGTGATTGGCAGGGGGAGTGTGCGGGGGGGTGATTGGCAGGGGGAGTGTGCAGGGGGTGATTGGCAGGGGGAGTGTGCGGGGGGAGTGATTGGCAGGGGGGTGTGTGTGGGGGGGTGATTGGCAGGGGAAGTGTGTGTGGGGGTGATTGGCAGGGGGAGTGTGCAGGGGGGGTGATTGGCAGGGGGAGTGTGTGGGGGTTGATTGGCAGGGGGAGTGTGTGTGGGGGTGATTGGCAGGGGGAGTGTGCGGGGGGGGTGATTGGCAGGGGGAGTGTGCGGGGGGGTGATTGGCAGGTGGAGTGTGCGGGGGGGTGATTGGCAGGGGGAGTGTGCAGGGGGGTGATTGGCAGGGGGAGTGTGTGGGGGGGTGATTGGCAGGGGGAGTGTGCGAGGGGTTGATTGGCAGGGGGAGTGTGCAGGGGGGTGATTGGCAGGGGGAGTGTGTGGGGGGGTGATTGGCAGGGGGAGTGTGTGGGGGGGGTGATTGGCAGGGGGAGTGTGCGAGGGGGGTGATTGGCAGGGGGAGTGTGTGGGGGGGTGATTGGCAGGGGGAGTGTGTGGGGGGGTGATTGGCAGGGAGAGTGTGCAAGGGGGGTGATTGGCAGGGGGAGTGTGCGGGGGGGGTGATTGGCAGGGGGAGTGTGCAGGGGGGTGATTGGCAGGGGGAGTGTGTGGGGGGGTGATTGGCAGGGGGAGTGTGCGGGGGGTGTGATTGGCAGGGGGAGTGTGTGGGGGGGTGATTGCAGGGGGAGTGTGCGGGGGGTGTGATTGGCAGGGGGAGTGTGTGGGGGGGTGATTGGCAGGGGGAGTGTGCGGGGGGGGTGATTAGCAGGGGGAGTGTGCGAGGGGGGTGATTGGCAGGGGGAGTGTGCGGGGGGGTGATTGGCAGGGGGAGTGTGCGGGGGGGGTGATTAGCAGGGGGAGTGTGCGAGGGGGGTGATTGGCAGGGGGAGTGTGCGGGGGGGTGATTGGCAGGGGGAGTGTGCGGGGGGTGTGATTGGCAGGGGGAGTGTGCGGGGGGGGGTGATTGGCAGGGGGAGTGTGCAGGAGGGTGATTGGCAGGGGGAGTGTGCAGGGGGGGTGATTGGCAGGGGGAGTGTGCGGGGGGTGTGATTGGCAGGGGGAGTGTGTGGGGGGGTGATTGGCAGGGGGAGTGTGCGGGGGGTGTGATTGGCAGGGGGAGTGTGTGGGGGGGTGATTGGCAGGGGGAGTGTGCGGGGGGGGTGATTAGCAGGGGGAGTGTGCGAGGGGGGTGATTGGCAGGGGGAGTGTGCGGGGGGGGTGATTGGCAGGGGGAGTGTGCGGGGGGTGTGATTGGCAGGGGGAGTGTGCGGGGGGGGGTGATTGGCAGGGGGAGTGTGCAGGAGGGTGATTGGCAGGGGGAGTGTGCAGGGGGGGTGATTGGCAGGGGGAGTGTGCAGGGGGGTCACGTGCCTCATGTGTGGTGTGTGTGGGGGGGTGATTGGCAGGGGGAGTGTGTGGGGGGGGTGATTGGCAGGGGGAGTCTGCAGGGGGGGTGATTGGCTGGGGGAGTGTGCAGGGGGGGTTATTGGCAGGGGGGAGTGTGCGGGGGGGGTGATTGGCAGGGGGTGTGTGTGGGGGGGTGATTGATGCAGGGGGAGTGTGTGGGGGGGTGATTGGCAGGGGGAGTCTGCAGGGGGGGTGATTAGCGGGGGGAGTGTGCGAGGGGGTGATTGGCAGGGGGAGTGTGCAGTGGGGGTGATTAGCAGGGGGAGTGTGCGGGGGGGGGTGATTGGCAGGGGGAGTGTGTGGGGGGGGTGATTGGCAGGGGGGAGTGTGCAGCGGGGGTGATTGGCAGGGGGAGTGTGTGGGGGGGTGATTGGCAGGGGGAGTGTTGCGGGGAGGGTGATTGGCAGGGGGAGTGTGCGGGGGGGTGATTGGCAGGGGGAGTGTGTGGGGGGGGTGATTGGCAGGGGAGTGTGCGGGGGGGGTGATTGGCAGGGGGAGTGTGCGGGGGGGGTGATTGGCAGGGGGAGTGTGCAGGGGGGTGATTGGCAGGGGGAGTGTGCGGGGGGGTGATTGGCAGGGGGAGTGTGCGGGGGGTGATTGGCAGGGGGAGTGTGCAGGGGGGTGATTGGCAGGGGAGTGTGCGGGTGGGGTGATTGGCAGGGGGAAGTGTGTGTGGGGGTTGATTGGCAGGGGGAGTGTGTGTGGGGGGTGATTGGCAGGGGGGAGTGTGTGTGGGGGTGATTGGCAGGGGGAGTGTGCGGGGGGGTGATTGGCAGGGGGAGTGTGTGGGGGTTGATTGGCAGGGGGAGTGTGTGTGGGGGTGATTGGCAGGGGGAGTGTGCGGGGGGGGTGATTGGCAGGGGGAGTGTGTGTGGGGGGGGTGATTGGCAGGGGGGAGTGTGCAGGGGGGGGTGATTGGCAGGGGGAGTGTGTGGGGGGTTGATTGGCAGGGGGAGTGTGTGTGGGGGTGATTGGCAGGGGGAGTGTGCGGGGGGGGTGATTGGCAGGGGGGAGTGTGCGGGGGGGGTGATTGGCAGGTGGAGTGTGCGGGGGGGGGTGATTGGCAGGGGGAGTGTGCAGGGGGGTGATTGGCAGGGGGAGTGTGTGGGGGGGTGATTGGCAGGGGGAGTGTGCAGGGGGGTGATTGGCAGGGGGAGTGTGTGGGGGGTGATTGGCAGGGGGAGTGTGTGGGGGGGGTGATTGGCAGGGGAGTGTGCGAGGGGGGTGATTGGCAGGGGATGTGTGCAGGGGGGTGATTGGCAGGGGGAGTGTGTGGGGGGGTGATTGGCAGGGGGAGTGTGTGGGGGGGTGATTGGCAGGGAGAGTGTGCAAGGGGGGGTGATTGGCAGGGGGAGTGTGCGGGGGGGGTGATTGGCAGGGGGAGTGTGCAGGGGGGTGATTGGCAGGGGGAGTGTGTGGGGGGGTGATTGGCAGGGGGAGTGTGCGGGGGGTGTGATTGGCAGGGGGAGTGTGTGGGGGGGTGATTGGCAGGGGGAGTGTGCGGGGGGTGTGATTGGCAGGGGGAGTGTGTGGGGGGGGTGATTGGCAGGGGGGAGTGTGCGGGGGGGGTGATTAGCAGGGGGAGTGTGCGAGGGGGGTGATTGGCAGGGGGAGTGTGCGGGGGGGTGATTGGCAGGGGGAGTGTGCGGGGGGGTGTGATTGGCAGGGGGAGTGTGCGGGGGGGGGTGATTGGCAGGGGGAGTGTGCAGGAGGGTGATTGGCAGGGGGAGTGTGCAGGGGGGGTGATTGGCAGGTGGGAGTGTGCGGGGGGTGTGATTGGCAGGGGGAGTGTGTGGGGGGGTGATTGGCAGGGGGAGTGTGCGGGGGGTGTGATTGGCAGGGGGAGTGTGTGGGGGGGTGATTGGCAGGGGGGAGTGTGCGGGGGGGGTGATTAGCAGGGGGAGTGTGCGAGGGGGGTGATTGGCAGGGGGAGTGTGCGGGGGGGTGATTGGCAGGGGGAGTGTGCGGGGGGGTGTGATTGGCAGGGGGAGTGTGCGGGGGGGGGTGATTGGCAGGGGGAGTGTGCAGGAGGGTGATTGGCAGGGGGAGTGTGCAGGGGGGGTGATTGGCAGGGGGAGTGTGCAGGGGGGTGATTGGCAGGGGGAGTGTGCAGGAGGGTGATTGGCAGGGGGAGTGTGCAGGGGGGGTGATTGGCAGTGGGAGTGTGCAGGGGGGTGATTGGCAGGGGGAGTGTGCGGGGGGGTGTGATTGGCAGGGGGAGTGTGCGGGGGGGGTGATTGGCAGGGGAGTGTGCGGGGGGGGTGATTAGCAGGGGGAGTGTGTGGGGGGGGTGATTGGCAGGGGGAGTGTGCAGGGGGGGTGATTGGCAGGGGGAGTGTGCGGGGGGGGGTGATTAGCAGGGGGAGTGTGTGGGGGGGGGTGATTGGCAGGGGGAGTGTGCAGGGGGGGTGATTGGCAGGGGGAGTGTGCGAGGGGGGTGATTGGCAGGGGGAGTGTGCGGGGGGAGTGATTGGCAGGGGGAGTGTGCGGGGGGGGTGATTGGCAGGGGGAGTGTGTGGGGGGGTGATTGGCAGGGGGTGTGTGTGGGGGGTGATTGGCAGGGGGGAGTGTGCAGGGGGGGTGATTGGCAGGGGGAGTGTGCGGGGGGGGTGATTGGCAGGGGGAGTGTGTGGGGGGGGTGATTGGCAGGGGGAGTGTGCAGGGAGGGAGATTAGCAGGGGGAGTGTGTGGGGGGGTGATTGGCAGGGGGAGTGTGTGGGGGGGGTGATTGGCAGGGGGAGTGTGTGGGGGGTGGTGATTGGCAGGGGGAGTGTGCAGGGAGGGAGATTAGCAGGGGGAGTGTGCGGGGGGGGGTGATTGGCAGGGGGAGTGTGTGTGGGGGGGGGTGATTGGCAGGGGGAGTGTGTGGGGGGGTGATTGGCAGGGGGAGTGTGTGGGGGGTGATTGGCAGGGGGAGTGTGCGGGGGGGGTGATTGGCAGGGGGGAGTGTGCAGGGGGGGTGATTGGCAGGGGAGTGTGCGGGGGGGGTGATTGGCAGGGGGAGTGTGTGGGGCGGGTGATTGGCAGGGGAGTGTGTGGGGGGTGATTGGGCAGGGGGAGTGTGCGGGGGGGGTGATTGGCAGGGGGTGTGTGTGGGGGGGTGATTGGCAGGGGGAGTGTGTGGGGGGGTGATTGGCAGGGGGAGTCTGCAGGGGGGGTGATTAGCGGGGGGAGTGTGCGAGGGGTGATTGGCAGGGGGAGTGTGCAGGGGGGGTGATTAGCAGGGGGAGTGTGCGGGGGGGGTGATTGGCAGGGGGAGTGTGTGGGGGAGTGATTGGCAGGTGGAGTGTGTGGGGGGTTGATTGGCAGGGGGAGTGTGTGGGGGGGGTGATTGGCAGGGGGAGTGTGTGGGGGGGTGATTGGCAGGGGAGTGTGTGGGGGGGTGATTGGCAGGGGGAGTGTGCGGGGAGGGGTGATTGGCAGGGGGAGTGTGCGGGGGGTGTGATTGGCAGGGGGAGTGTGTGGGGGGGTGATTGGCAGGGGGAGTGTGTGGGGGGGTGATTGGCAGGGGGAGTGTGTGGGGGGGTGATTGGCAGGGGGAGTGTGTGGGGGTGATTGGCAGGAGGAGTGTGCGTGGGGGTGATTGGCAGGGGGAGTGTGTGGGGGGGTGATTGGCAGGGGGAGTGTGTGGGGGTTGATTGGCAGGAGGAGTGTGCGTGGGGGTGATTGGCAGGGGGAGTGTGTGGGGGGGTGATTGGCAGGGGGAGTGTGCGGGGGGGTGATTGGCAGGGGGAGTGTGTGGGGGGGTGATTGGCAGGGGGAGTGTGCGGGGAGGGTGATTGGCAGGGGGAGTGTGCGGGGGTGTGATTGGCAGGGGGAGTGTGTGGGGGGGTGATTGGCAGGGGGAGTGTGCGGGGGGGTGATTGGCAGGGGGAGTGTGTGGGGGGGGTGATTGGCAGGGGGAGTGTGCGGGGGGGTGATTGGCAGGGGGAGTGTGCAGGGGGTGATTGGCAGGGGGAGTGTGCGGGGGGGGTGATTGGCAGGGGGAGTGTGTGGGGGGGTGATTGGCAGGGGGAGTGTGCAGGGGGTGATTGGCAGGGGGAGTGTGCGGGTGGGGTGATTGGCAGGGGGAGTGTGCAGGGGGTGATTGGCAGGGGGAGTGTGCAGGGGGGGTGATTGGCAGGGGGAGTGTGTGGGGGTTGATTGGCAGGGGGAGTGTGTGTGGGGGGGTGATTGGCAGGGGGAGTGTGTGGGGGGGTGATTGGCAGGGGGAGTGTGTGGGGGGGGTGATTGGCAGGGGGAGTGTGTGGGGGGGTGATTGGCAGGTGGAGTGTGCGGGGGGGGTGATTGGCAGGGGGAGTGTGTGTGGGGGTTGATTGGCAGGGGGTGTGTGCAGGGGGGTGATTGGCAGGGGGAGTGTGCGGGGGGGGTGATTAGCAGGGGGAGTGTGTGGGGGGGTGATTGGCAGGTGGAGTGTGCGGGGGGGGTGATTGGCAGGGGGAGTGTGTGTGGGGGTTGATTGGCAGGGGGTGTGTGCAGGGGGGTGATTGGCAGGGGGAGTGTGCGGGGGGGGTGATTAGCAGGGGGAGTGTGTGGGGGGGGGTGATTGGCAGGGGGAGTGTGCGGGGGGGTGATTGGCAGGGGGAGTGTGCGGGGGGGGTGATTAGCAGGGGGAGTGTGTGGGGGGGGTGATTGGCAGGGGGAGTGTGCTGGGGGGGTGATTGGCAGGGGGAGTGTGCGGGGGGGGTGATTGGCAGGGGGAGTGTGTGGGGGGGGGTGATTGGCAGGGGGAGTGTGCGAGGGGGGTGATTGGCAGGGGGAGTGTGCGAGGGGGGTGATTGGCAGGGGGAGTGTGCGGGGGGAGTGATTGGCAGGGGGAGTGTGCGGGGGGGGTGATTGGCAGGGGTAGTGTGTGGGGGGGTGATTGGCAGGGGGTGTGTGTGGGGGGTGATTGGCAGGGGGAGTGTGCGGGGGGGGTGATTGGCAGGGGGAGTGTGCAGGGGGGGTGATTGGCAGTGGGAGTGTGCAGGGAGGGAGATTAGCAGGGGGAGTGTGTGGGGGGGGTGATTGGCAGGGGGAGTGTGTGGGGGGGGTGATTGGCAGGGGGAGTGTGTGGGGGTGGTGATTGGCAGGGGGAGTGTGCAGGGAGGGAGATTAGCAGGGGGAGTGTGCGGGGGGGGTGATTGGCAGGGGGAGTGTGTGGGGGGGGTGATTGGCAGGGGGAGTGTGTGGGGGGGTGATTGGCAGGGGGAGTGTGTGGGGGGTGATTGGCAGGGGGAGTGTGCGGGGGGGGTGATTGGCTGGGGGAGTGTGCAGGGGGGGTTATTGGCAGGGGGAGTGTGCGGGGGGGGTGATTGGCAGGGGGTGTGTGTGGGGGGGTGATTGGCAGGGGGAGTGTGTGGGGGGGTGATTGGCAGGGGGAGTCTGCAGGGGGGGTGATTAGCGGGGGGAGTGTGCGAGGGGGTGATTGGCAGGGGGAGTGTGCAGTGGGGGTGATTAGCAGGGGGAGTGTGCGGGGGGGGGTGATTGGCAGGGGGAGTGTGTGGGGGGGGTGATTGGCAGGGGGAGTGTGCGGGGGGTGATTGGCAGGGGGAGTGTGTGGGGGGGTGATTGGCAGGGGGAGTGTGCGGGGAGGGTGATTGGCAGGGGGAGTGTGCGGGGGGGTGATTGGCAGGGGGAGTGTGTGGGGGGGGTGATTGGCAGGGGGAGTGTGCGGGGAGGTGATTGGCAGGGGGAGTGTGCGGGGGGGTGATTGGCAGGGGGAGTGTGCGGGGGGGGTGATTGGCAGGGGGAGTGTGCAGGGGGTGATTGGCAGGGGGAGTGTGCGGGGGGGTGATTGGCAGGGGGAGTGTGCGGGGGGGTGATTGGCAGGGGGAGTGTGCAGGGGGTGATTGGCAGGGGGAGTGTGCGGGGGGAGTGATTGGCAGGGGGTGTGTGTGGGGGGGTGATTGGCAGGGGAAGTGTGTGTGGGGGTGATTGGCAGGGGGAGTGTGCAGGGGGGGTGATTGGCAGGGGGAGTGTGTGGGGGTTGATTGGCAGGGGGAGTGTGTGTGGGGGTGATTGGCAGGGGGAGTGTGCGGGGGGGGTGATTGGCAGGGGGAGTGTGCGGGGGGGGTGATTGGCAGGTGGAGTGTGCGGGGGGGGTGATTGGCAGGGGGAGTGTGCAGGGGGGTGATTGGCAGGGGGAGTGTGTGGGGGGGTGATTGGCAGGGGGAGTGTGCGAGGGGTTGATTGGCAGGGGGAGTGTGCAGGGGGGTGATTGGCAGGGGGAGTGTGTGGGGGGGTGATTGGCAGGGGGAGTGTGTGGGGGGGTGATTGGCAGGGGGAGTGTGCGAGGGGGGTGATTGGCAGGGGGAGTGTGTGGGGGGGTGATTGGCAGGGGGAGTGTGTGGGGGGGTGATTGGCAGGGAGAGTGTGCAAGGGGGGTGATTGGCAGGGGGAGTGTGCGGGGGGGGTGATTGGCAGGGGGAGTGTGCAGGGGGGTGATTGGCAGGGGGAGTGTGTGGGGGGGTGATTGGCAGGGGGAGTGTGCGGGGGGTGTGATTGGCAGGGGGAGTGTGTGGGGGGGTGATTGGCAGGGGGAGTGTGCGGGGGGTGTGATTGGCAGGGGGAGTGTGTGGGGGGGTGATTGGCAGGGGGAGTGTGCGGGGGGGGTGATTAGCAGGGGGAGTGTGCGAGGGGGGTGATTGGCAGGGGGAGTGTGCGGGGGGGTGATTGGCAGGGGGAGTGTGCGGGGGGGGTGATTAGCAGGGGGAGTGTGCGAGGGGGGTGATTGGCAGGGGGAGTGTGCGGGGGGGTGATTGGCAGGGGGAGTGTGCGGGGGGTGTGATTGGCAGGGGGAGTGTGCGGGGGGGGGTGATTGGCAGGGGGAGTGTGCAGGAGGGTGATTGGCAGGGGGAGTGTGCAGGGGGGGTGATTGGCAGGGGGAGTGTGCGGGGGGTGTGATTGGCAGGGGGAGTGTGTGGGGGGGTGATTGGCAGGGGGAGTGTGCGGGGGGTGTGATTGGCAGGGGGAGTGTGTGGGGGGGTGATTGGCAGGGGGAGTGTGCGGGGGGGGTGATTAGCAGGGGGAGTGTGCGAGGGGGGTGATTGGCAGGGGGAGTGTGCGGGGGGGTGATTGGCAGGGGGAGTGTGCGGGGGGTGTGATTGGCAGGGGGAGTGTGCGGGGGGGGGTGATTGGCAGGGGGAGTGTGCAGGAGGGTGATTGGCAGGGGGAGTGTGCAGGGGGGGTGATTGGCAGGGGGAGTGTGCAGGGGGGTGATTGGCAGGGGGAGTGTGCAGGAGGGTGATTGGCAGGGGGAGTGTGCAGGGGGGGTGATTGGCAGTGGGAGTGTGCAGGGGGGTGATTGGCAGGGGGAGTGTGCGGGGGGTGTGATTGGCAGGGGGAGTGTGCGGGGGGGGTGATTGGCAGGGGGAGTGTGCGGGGGGGGTGATTAGCAGGGGGAGTGTGTGGGGGGGGTGATTGGCAGGGGGAGTGTGCAGGGGGGGTGATTGGCAGGGGGAGTGTGCGGGGGGGGGTGATTAGCAGGGGGAGTGTGTGGGGGGGGGTGATTGGCAGGGGGAGTGTGCAGGGGGGGTGATTGGCAGGGGGAGTGTGCGAGGGGGGTGATTGGCAGGGGGAGTGTGCGGGGGGAGTGATTGGCAGGGGGAGTGTGCGGGGGGGGTGATTGGCAGGGGGAGTGTGTGGGGGGGTGATTGGCAGGGGGTGTGTGTGGGGGGTGATTGGCAGGGGGAGTGTGCAGGGGGGGTGATTGGCAGGGGGAGTGTGCGGGGGGGGTGATTGGCAGGGGGAGTGTGTGGGGGGGGTGATTGGCAGGGGGAGTGTGCAGGGAGGGAGATTAGCAGGGGGAGTGTGTGGGGGGGGTGATTGGCAGGGGGAGTGTGTGGGGGGGGTGATTGGCAGGGGGAGTGTGTGGGGGTGGTGATTGGCAGGGGGAGTGTGCAGGGAGGGAGATTAGCAGGGGGAGTGTGCGGGGGGGGTGATTGGCAGGGGGAGTGTGTGGGGGGGGGTGATTGGCAGGGGGAGTGTGTGGGGGGGTGATTGGCAGGGGGAGTGTGTGGGGGGTGATTGGCAGGGGGAGTGTGCGGGGGGGGTGATTGGCAGGGGGAGTGTGCAGGGGGGGTGATTGGCAGGGGGAGTGTGCGGGGGGGGTGATTGGCAGGGGGAGTGTGTGGGGGGGGTGATTGGCAGGGGGAGTGTGTGGGGGGTGATTGGCAGGGGGAGTGTGCGGGGGGGGTGATTGGCAGGGGGTGTGTGTGGGGGGGTGATTGGCAGGGGGAGTGTGTGGGGGGGTGATTGGCAGGGGGAGTCTGCAGGGGGGGTGATTAGCGGGGGGAGTGTGCGAGGGGGTGATTGGCAGGGGGAGTGTGCAGGGGGGGTGATTAGCAGGGGGAGTGTGCGGGGGGGGTGATTGGCAGGGGGAGTGTGTGGGGGAGTGATTGGCAGGTGGAGTGTGTGGGGGGTTGATTGGCAGGGGGAGTGTGTGGGGGGGGTGATTGGCAGGGGGAGTGTGTGGGGGGGGTGATTGGCAGGGGGAGTGTGTGGGGGGGGTGATTGGCAGGGGGAGTGTGCAGGGGGGGTGATTGGCAGGGGGAGTGTGCAGGGGGGCTAATTGGCAGGGGGAGTGTGTGGGGGGATGATTGGCAGGGGGAGTGTGCAGGGGGGGTGATTGGCAGGGGGAGTGTGCAGGGGGGGTGATTGGCAGGGGGAGTGTGTGGGGGGGGTGATTGGCAGGGGGAGTGTGCAGGGGGGGTGATTGGCAGGGGGAGTGTGCAGGGGGGGTGATTGGCAGGGGGAGTGTGTGGGGGGGGTGATTGGCAGGGGGAGTGTGTGGGGGGGTGATTGGCAGGGGGAGTGTGTGGGGGGGTGATTGGCAGGGGGAGTGTGTGGGGGGTGATTGGCAGGAGGAGTGTGCGTGTGGGTGATTGGCAAGGGGAGTGTGCGGGGGGGTGATTGGCAGGGGGAGTGTGTGGGGGGGTGATTGGCAGGGGGAGTGTGTGGGGGGGTGATTGGCAGGGGGAGTGTGCGGGGGGGTGATTGGCAGGGGGAGTGTGTGGGGGGGTGATTGGCAGGGGGAGTGTGTGGGGGGGTGATTGGCAGGGGGAGTGTGTGGGGGGGTGATTGGCAGGGGGAGTGTGTGGGGGGGTGATTGGCAGGGGGAGTGTGTGGGGGGGTGATTGGCAGGGGGAGTGTGCGGGGAGGGTGATTGGCAGGGGGAGTGTGCGGGGGGGTGATTGGCAGGGGGAGTGTGTGGGGGGGTGATTGGCAGGGGGAGTGTGCGGGGGGGTGATTGGCAGGGGGAGTGTGCAGGGGGTGATTGGCAGGGGGAGTGTGCGGGGGGGGTGATTGGCAGGGGGAGTGTGTGGGGGGGTGATTGGCAGGGGGAGTGTGCAGGGGGTGATTGGCAGGGGGAGTGTGCGGGTGGGGTGATTGGCAGGGGAAGTGTGTGGGGGGGTGATTGGCAGGGGGAGTGTGTGGGGGTTGATTGGCAGGGGGAGTGTGTGTGGGGGTGATTGGCAGGGGGAGTGTGCGGGGGGGGTGATTGTCAGGTGGAGTGTGCGGGGGGGTGATTGGCAGGGGGAGTGTGCGGGGGGGGTGATTAGCAGGGGGAGTGTGCTGGGGGGGCGATTGGCAGGGGGAGTGTGCGGGGGGGGTGATTGGCAGGGGGAGTGTGCGGGGGGGGGTGATTAGCAGGGGGAGTGTGTGGGGGGGGTGATTGGCAGGGGGAGTGTGCGAGGGGGGTGATTGGCAGGGGGAGTGTGCGAGGGGGGTGATTGGCAGGGGGAGTGTGCGGGGTGAGTGATTGGCAGGGGGAGTGTGCGGTGGGGGTGATTGGCAGGGGGAGTGTGTGGGGGGGTGATTGGCAGGGGGTGTGTGCAGGGGGGGTGATTGGCAGGGGGAGTGTGCGGGGGGGGTGATTGGCAGGGGGAGTGTGTGGGGGGGGTGATTGGCAGGGGGAGTGTGCAGGGGGGGTGATTGGCAGGGGGAGTGTGCGGGGGGGGTGATTGGCAGGGGGAGTGTGCGGGGGGGGTGATTGGCAGGGGGAGTGTGTGGGGGGGGTGATTGGCAGGGGGAGTGTGCAGGGGGGGTGATTGGCAGGGGGAGTGTGCAGGGGGGGTGATTGGCAGGGGGAGTGTGCGGGGAGGTGATTGGCAGGGGGAGTGTGTGGGGGGGGTGATTGGCAGGGGGAGTGTGCAGGGAGGGAGATTAGCAGGGGGAGTGTGTGGGGGGGGTGATTGGCAGGGGGAGTGTGTGGGGGGGGGTGATTGGCAGGGGGAGTGTGTGGGGGTGGTGATTGGCAGGGGGAGTGTGCAGGGAGGGAGATTAGCAGGGGGAGTGTGCGGGGGGGGTGATTGGCAGGGGGAGTGTGTGGGGGGGGTGATTGGCAGGGGGAGTGTGTGGGGGGGTGATTGGCAGGGGGAGTGTGTGGGGGGTGATTGGCAGGGGGAGTGTGCGGGGGGGGTGATTGGCAGGGGGAGTGTGCAGGGGGGGTGATTGGCAGGGGGAGTGTGCGGGGGGGTGATTGGCAGGGGGTGTGTGTGGGGGGGTGATTGGCAGGGGGAGTGTGTGGGGGGGTGATTGGCAGGGGGAGTCTGCAGGGGGGGTGATTAGCGGGGGGAGTGTGCGAGGGGGTGATTGGCAGGGGGTGTGTGTGGGGGGGTGATTGGCAGGGGGAGTGTGTGGGGGGGTGATTGGCAGGGGGAGTCTGCAGGGGGGGTGATTAGCGGGGGGAGTGTGCGAGGGGGTGATTGGCAGGGGGAGTGTGCAGGGGGTGTGATTAGCAGGGGGAGTGTGCGGGGGGGGTGATTGGCAGGGGGAGTGTGTGGGGGAGTGATTGGCAGGTGGAGTGTGTGGGGGGTTGATTGGCAGGGGGAGTGTGTGTGGGGGGTGATTGGCAGGGGGAGTGTGTGGGGGGGGTGATTGGCAGGGGGAGTGTGCAGCGGGGGTGATTTGCAGGGGGAGTGTGTGGGGGGGGTGATTGGCAGGGGGAGTGTGTGGGGGGGGTGATTGGCAGGGGGAGTGTGCAGGGGGGGTGATTGGCAGGGGGAGTGTGCAGGGGGGGTGATTGGCAGGGGGAGTGTGTGGGGGGGGTGATTGGCAGGGGGAGTGTGTGGGGGGGTGATTGGCAGGGGGAGTGTGTGGGGGGGTGATTGGCAGGGGGAGTGTGTGGGGGGTGATTGGCAGGAGGAGTGTGCGTGGGGGTGATTGGCAAGGGGAGTGTGCGGGGGGGTGATTGGCAGGGGGAGTGTGTGGGGGGGTGATTGGCAGGGGGAGTGTGTGTGGGGGTGATTGGCAGGGGGAGTGTGCGGGGAGGGTGATTGTCACCGGGAGTGTGCGGGGAGGGTGATTGGCAGGGGGAGTGTGCGGGGAGGGTGATTGTCACCGGGAGTGTGTGGGGGGGTGATTGGCAGGGGGAGTGTGCGGGGGGGTGATTGGCAGGGGGAGTGTGCGGGGAGGGTGATTGTCACCGGGAGTGTGCGGGGAGGGTGATTGGCAGGGGGAGTGTGCGGGGAGGGTGATTGGCAGGGGGAGTGTGTGGGGGGGTGATTGGCAGGGGGAGTGTGCGGGGAGGGTGATTGGCAGGGGGAGTGTGCGGGGGGGTGATTGGCAGGGGGAGTGTGTGGGGGGGTGATTGGCAGGGGGAGTGTGCGGGGGGGTGATTGGCAGGGGGAGTGTGCAGGGGGTGATTGGCAGGGGGAGTGTGCGGGGGGGGGTGATTGGCAGGGGGAGTGTGTGGGGGGTGATTGGCAGGGGGAGTGTGCAGGGGGTGATTGGCAGGGGGAGTGTGCGGGTGGGGTGATTGGCAGGGGAAGTGTGTGGGGGTTGATTGGCAGGGGGAGTGTGTGTGGGGGTGATTGGCAGGGGGAGTGTGCGGGGGGGGTGATTGGCAGGGGGAGTGTGCGGGGGGGGTGATTGGCAGGTGGAGTGTGCGGGGGGGGTGATTGGCAGGGGGAGTGTGCTTAGAACATAGAACATTACAGCGCAGAACAGGCCCTTCGGCCCACGATGTTGCGCCGACCAGTTACAAAACAATGACCCACTAGCCTAAACCAATCCCTTTTCATCCATAAACCTATCCACAGATCTTTTAAACGCCCCCAAACTAGGCGCATTTACAACTGCAGCTGGCAGGGCATTCCAGTCCCTCACCACCCTCTGGGTAAAGAACCTACCCCTGACATCTGTCCTATAACTACCCCCCCTTAATTTAAAATCGTGCCCCCTCGTGCTAGCTTTCTCCATCCTAGGAAAAAGGCTATCACTATCTACCCTGTCTAAACCTCTAATCATCTTATATGTTTCAATAAGGTCCCCTCTTAGCCGCCTTCTTTCCAGCGAAAACAACCCCAAATCTCTCAATCTCTCCTCATAGGATCTCCCCTCCATACCAGGCAACATCCTGGTAAACCTCCTCTGCACCCTCTCCAAAGCCTCTACATCCTTCCTGTAATGTGGGGACCAGAACTGCACACAAAACTCCAAGTGCGGCCGCACCAGAGATGTGTACAGTTGCATCATGACGCTGCGACTCCTAAATTCAATCCCCCTACCAATAAACGCCAAAACTCCGTATGCCTTCTTAACAACCTTATCTACTTGATTCCCAACTTTCAGGGATCTATGTACACATACACCTAGATCCCTCTGCTCCTCCACACTATTCAAAGTCCTCCCGTTAGCCCTATACTCAACACATCTGTTATTCCTACTGAAATGAATTACCTCACACTTCTCCACATTAAACTCCATCCGCCACCTCTCAGCCCAGCTCTGCAACCTTTCTAAGTCATCCTGCAAACTATGACACCCTTCCTCACAATCTACCACACCTCCGACTTTGGTGTCATCAGCAAACTTACTAATCCACCCAACTATACCCTCATCCAGATCATTAATAAAAATTACAAACAGCAGTGGCCCCAAAACAGATCCCTGAGGCACACCACTTGTAACCGAACTCCATGACGAATATTTCCCATCAACCACCACTCTCTGTCTCCTATCTGCTAGCCAATTCCTGATCCAATTACCTAGATCACCCCCAATCCCATACATCTGCATTTTCTGCAGAAGCCTACCATGGTGAACCTTATCAAACGCCTTGCTAAAATCCATATACACCACATCAACTGCCTTACCCCTATCCACCTCTTTGGTCACTTTCTCAAAGAACTCAATAAGGTTAGTAAGGCATGACCTACCCGCTACAAAACCATGCTGACTGTCTCTAATCAACTCATTACTTTCCAAATAACTATAAATCTTGTCTCTAAAAATCCTTTCCAAAACCTTATCCACCACAGAAGTAAGACTCACCGGTCTATAATTCCCAGGGAAGTCCCTTCTCCCCTTCTTAAACAATGGGACAACATTTGCTGTCCTCCAATCTTCTGGTACTATACCAGAGACTAACGACGACCTGAAGATCAGAGCCAGAGGCTCCGCAATCACCCCTCTTGCCTCCCAAAGAATCCTAGGGTAAATCCCATCTGGATCAGGGGACTTATCTATTTTCAATCCCTCTAAAATATCCAGCACATCCCCCGTATCAACTGCAATACTATCTATTACACACCCCTGCACCCCAGTGTCCTCCTCAGCTACATTCCTGTCCCCTTGCGTGAACACCGAAGAGAAATATTGGTTCAAGTGGTGATATTTAACAGTATAATATAACACATGAGTGTGATCCTAAAGACTGCCCATTTCCTCTTAGACTAACTCACACAGCCCTTCACCCGTGCCCTCTTGGTGACCCTACAGCTTCTTAATCTTTTGTAGTCTACTGTTCCGTCTATGTGTGTCCCCAGGATCTATGTCAGTGAATGGAGGTGGTCAGTTGCGTTCCTCATCCTGAACCCTGTGATGCCCTTGGAGGCCATCCCCTGGAGGATCGGGACGTGGAAGATACCAGCTGGCTTTCTGGCATTGCAGACATTATTGGTGCCACCCTGTTCATCCAGCTGCCTTTGAGATGCATCAGTGTCAAAAACGGGGGAGTCTCCTCAGTGGAAGGCCCTGGCACAGGTTCCAACCCTTCCTCCTCCCTCAAGGCATCAATGAACCCCTGGGTCACTCCATGGGACAACGAAGCAGCTGGACTGTGCTCCAGAAGCCCCGGCACCACCAGGTCCTGCCAGTCCTAGACGCTCAACAGCATTCTCCTGACGGTGTTCAAGACCTTAGCGATGGCTCTCTGAGTCTGGGCCAAGCTCTCAATACCCACAGCAAGTGCCTCTGAGACTAGGCCATGCTATGCAGCCCCTCAGCCTTGGCCCGCTGTGTCTTAAGGAATGCTCTTGAGCCCCTTGGTCATGGTCCCCTGTGACTCGGCCATGCCTTGGACCTTGGCAACCATGACAACCAGATCCTACCCCAGGCTTTCCACTGCAGACTCCACCTTGTAATGTTGGCCTGGGGGTGCCATGCAATGCAGCACCACCTCCTGCACTAAAGGCTATGGAACTCCTTAAAGTTTTAAAGTTTATTTATTAGTGTCACAAGTAGAACCATAGAACATAGAACATTACAGCTCAGAAACAGGCCTTTTGGCCCTTCTTGTCTGTGCTGAACCATTTTTCTGCCTAGTCCCACTGACCTGCACCTGGACCATATCCCTTCACACCTCTCTCATCCATGAACCTGTCCAAGTTTTTTTTAAATGTTAAATGCTTTCACCACTTTATCCGGCAGCTCATTCCACACTCCCACCACTCTCTGTGTGAAGAAACCCCCCCTAATTTTCTGTTTAAACTTTTCTCCTTTCACCCTTAACCCATATCCTCTAGTTTTTTTCTCCCCTAGCCTCAGTGGAAAAAGCCTGCTTGCATTCAATCTATCTATACCCATCAAAATCTTATACACCTCTTTCAAATCTCCCCTCATTCTTCTACGCTCCAGGGAATAAAGTCCTAACCTATTCAATCTCTCTGTAACTCAGCTTCTCAAGTCCCAGCAACATCCTTGTAAACCTCTGCACTCTTTCAAAGAACAAACTCAGCCCGGGAAACAGGCCCTTCGGCCCAACGAGCTCGCGCCGCCATCTCAACGCCACCAGTCCCCCCCTCCACCCACGACCCCTGACATTTTCAACCATTGGATTATTCATTATAGCACTCAATTCTAAAACATGAAAATTGACATTTAGCCTTGTTTTGTTTGCTTCTCCAGTTAGGTTGTCGAATTAGACTTCTGTTCCTCCGTTTCAGTTTTGGAAGCCTATGTATCTTTATGAGGTTCCGCAACTAACTGCAATGGGATTAATATTCTTTAAGTAGGATTGCTGATGCAGAGTGACATTTGATCCACTGTGCCTGATTTGCAATCCAAATGTATTTAAAAGTTTCTGAAGGCTTACTCCAAACTTGAACCCCGTCCTAAGCCGTTAACAAGTCTCACAACACCAGGCTAAAGTCCAACAGTCTATGTGGTAGCAAAAGCCACCAGCCCCCGGAGCACCCACTGCCCCCTCATCAGCTGAGCGGGGGCTCAGCTCACAAGCAGGACATACAAAGTCAAAAACTCAATCCACAAAACAATGGTTGGAATCCACGTCTCCACAGGCAATCAAGTCCCAAAGATACAAACAATGTGAGCAGAGAGAGCACCAAACACAGGCCAAAGAGATGTGCACTGTCTCCAGACAGGATAGGATGTGGCGCTTGACTCATTGATCAACACTTCTGATGCACTACAGCAAAAAACTGCACCGACCTCTTCAGAAGACAAACAGAACACGGCAGACAGAATACCCTTCATCATCCAGTACTTTCCTGGAGCAGAGAAGCTACGACATCTTCTGCGGAGCCTTCAACATGTCAGCGATGAAGACGAACATCTCGCCAAGACCATCCCCGCGCCCCCACTTCTTGCCTTCAAACAATTACACAGCCTCAAACAGACCATTGTTCGCAGCAAACTACCCAGCCTTCAGGAGAACAGTGACCACAATACCACACAACCCTGTCACAGCAACCTCTGCAAGACATGCCGGATCATCGACATGGATACCATCATCACACGTGAGAACACCAGGTACACGGTACATACTCTTCTTTCAACCTTATTAATATCCTTCCTGTAATTAGGTGACCAAAACTGCACACAATACTCTAAGTTTGGCCTCACCAATGTCTTATGCAACCTCAACATAACATTCCAACTCTTATACTCAATACTTTGATTTATAAAGGCCAATGTTCCAAAAGCACTCTTTATGACCCTATCTACCTGTGACGCCACTTTTAGGGAATTCTGTACCTTTATTCCCAGATCCCTCTGTTCTACTGCACTCTTCAGTGTCCTACCATTTACCCTGTATATTCTACTTTGGTTTGTCCTTCCAAAGTGCAATACCTCACACTTGCCTGCGTTAAACTCCATCTGCCATTTTTCAGCCCATTTTTCTAGCTGGTCCAAATCCCTCTGCAAGCTTTGAAAACCTTCCTCACTGTCCACTACACCAAATTTGCTGATCCAATTTACCACGTTATCATCCAAATCATTGATATAAATGACAAACAACAATGGACCCAGCACTGATCCCTGTGGCACACCACTAGTCACAGGCCTCCACTCAGAGAAGCAGTCCTCAACTACCACTCACTGGCTTCTTCCATTGAGCCAATGTCTAATCCAATTTCCTACCTCCCCGTGTATACATAAGAACATAAGGTCCCCCATGCAAGACTTCTTGAGAAGGTGAGAGGACATGGGATCCAAGGGCCTTTGGCCTTGTGGATCCAGAACTGGCTTGCCTGCAGAAGGCAGAGAGTGGTTGTGGATGGGTCCTTTTCGGAATGGAGGTCAGTCACCAGTGGGGTGCCCCAGGGATCTGTTCTGGGACCCTTGTTGTTTGTCATTTTCATAAATGACCTGGATGAGGAAGTGGAGGGATGGGTTAGCAAGTTCGCTGATGACACGAAGGTCGGCGGTGTTGTGGATGGTCTGGAAGGATGTCAAAAGTTGCAGCAGGACATAGATAGGATGCAGGAATGGGCGGAGAAGTGGCAGATGGACTTCAACGCGGATAAATGTGTAGTCGTCCATTTCGGCAGAACCAACGGGATGAACGAGTACACTATTAAGGGCAGGGGTCTTAGTAGCGTTGAAGAGCAGAAGGATCTCGGGGTCCGGGTTCACAGGACTCTTAAATCGGCCTCGCAGGTGGAGGAGGTGGTCAAGAAGGCGTATGGTGTACTGGCCTTCATTAATCGAGGGATTGAGTTTAGGAGTCGGGAGGTAATGCTGCAACTTTACAGGACCCTCGTCAGGCCTCATTTGGAGTACTGTACGCAGTTCTGGTCGCCTCACTATAGGAAAGACGTAGAAGCTATTGAAAGGGTGCAGAGGAGATTTACAAGGATGTTGCCTGGACTGGGAGGCATGCCTTATGAAGATAGGTTGAGGGAGCTGGGACTCTTTTCCCTGGAGAGACGAAGGTTGAGAGGCGACCTGATAGAAGTTTATAAAATGTTGAGAGGAATAGATAGGGTGGACTCTCAGAGGCTATTTCCCCGGGTTGAAATGGTCGCTACGAGAGGACACAGATTTAAGGTGCGGGGAGGGAAGTACAGAGGTGATGTTAGGGGTAAGTTTTTCACTCAGAGGGTGGTGAGTGATTGGAATCGGCTGCCGTCGTCGGTGGTGGAGGCGAACTCGCTGGGGTCTTTTAAAAGACTTCTGGATGAGTATATGGGGTTTAATGGGATTGGGGGTTATAGATAGGTCTATAGATTGGTGGGGTTGATGCAATCGGCGCAACTCGAGGGCCGAAGGGCCTGTTTGTGCTGTAATGTTCTATGTTCTATGTTCTAACATAAGAACATAAGAAATAGGAGCAGGAGTAGGCCATCTAGCCCTTCGAGCCTGCCCCACCATTCAATAAGATCATGGCTGATCTGTCGTGGCTCAGTTCCACCTTCCCGTCTTCTCCCCATAACCCTTAATCCCCTCTCTTATCAAAAACCCATCAACCCGTTTCTTAAAAATATTTAGCGAGGCAGCCTCCACCACTTCAACGGGTAGAGAATTCCAGAGATTCACCACCCTTTGAGTGAAGAAATTCCTCCTCAACTCTGTTCTAAAACGCCCCTCCTTTATCTTGAGGCTGTGCCCCCTAGTCCTACTGTCCTTTCTGAGCGGGAAGAGTCTCTCCACCTCTATCCTATCCATCCCATTCATCATCTTATACGTCTCAATGAGATCTCCCCTCATTCTTCTAAACTCCAACAAGTACAAGCCTAGTTTATTCAGCCTCTCCTCATAGCTCAACCCCCTCAACTCCGGTATCAGCCTAGTAAACCTCCACTGCACTCCCTCCAAGGCCAAAATATCTTTGCGCAGGTGCGGCGCCCAAAACTGCACACAGTACTCCAGCTGCGGCCTCACCAATGCTCTATACAGCTGCAGCAAGACCTCCCTACTTTTATATTCAATCCCCCTCGCTATGAAGGCCAGCATCCCATTCGCCTTCCTGACCACCTGCTGCACCTGCAAGCTGGGTTTTTGCGACTCATGCACAAGGACCCCGAGGTCCCTCTGCACCGTCGCCTGCTGCAGTTTTTCGCCACGTAAGTAATAGTCCTTCCTTCCATTCTTCCTTCCAAAGTGGACCACCTCACACTTGCCAACATTAAATTCCATTTGCCATTTCCTGGCCCATTCGCCCAGCCTATCTAGATCCTTCTGCAGACTCTCCACACCCTCCGCACAATTTGCCGTTCCCCCAATCTTGGTGTCATCCGCAAATTTCGACACCCTACACTCGGTTCCCTCCTCCAGATCATCTATATAAATGGTAAATAGCTGAGGCCCCAGCACCGACCCCTGGGGCACCCCACTAGTCACCAACCGCCAATCCGAATAGCACCTGTTGACCCCCACTCTCTGCCTCCTATTTGACAACCAATCCTCTATCCACGCTAACACCCTACCCCCAATTCCAAGTCCCCTGACCTTCTGCAATAACCTCTTGTGAGGTACCTTGTCAAACGCCTTCTGAAAATCCAGAAAGACCACATCCACCGGCTCTCCTCCATCCACTGCCCTAGACACATCCTCATAGAACTCCAGTAAATTTGTCAGACACGACTTCCCTTTAATGAAACCGTGTTGCGTCTGCTCTATCAAGTAATTCCCCTCAAGATGCCTCGCTATTTCCTCTTTAATGACGGATTCTAACATTTTACCTACCACAGACATTAAACTAACCGGCCTATAATTCCTTTGCCTTTAATCCTGACAGGAACACACAAACTCTGCACTCTCAAAGTTTCTCCTTTGAAGGCCTCTCACTTACCAATCACATCCTTGCCAGAGAACAACCTGTCCCAATCCAGGCTAATCATCTAGCAGGAAATGACACACACTCGGGAAATATTTATCTGCTTGTCCCACTTATTACACAATTGGCATCACATCTGCTAGCTGCATAACGAAAGGGTATTATCGTTTTCAATAAGATGGGGGGACGTCAAACCATCTGGCACTTTTGGAAAGGGGCAAGTGAGGAAGTGGAGATGTGTCATTCTCATCTGACATTGGCTCGGGGGATCTGGGATGGAGCCAGAGATGTGTGACCTGAGTTTAGGTTTTGCGCCTTCTGCTGCAACAGATTGGGAATGCAGGGTAAATGAGATGCAGGAGCACAGTATAGGAGCATTGTGTTCTTCCAGTGAGAGGGATATCCTTTTATCCTTATCAGGAGAGAGGTGGTGGTGAGTGAACCCAACAAGAGGTTATCCTCAAAAAAGGTCCTTAGATATTGAGACAAATCTTCCCATGTCTCATCTGCCTGGAATTGTGAAATCAGTCAGATCCAAAAGGTGGGCACCAGATTGAAAGTGTGTGGGTTGTCAAACTGACACAAGTGTCAGGGATTTCACAGGACAACAATTCCAATAAGTGATTGGCTTTAGTCTTCCCATTGTTTAGTTGAAGGGAATGTCTCCTTGTTCAGGCCTGAATGTCAGGTAAGCAGGCGGACAATCTTAGCAACAGCAGGGGGGAGCCGAGTGGAGTGTGGGTGGAGTTGAGTGGAGTGTGGGTGGAGTTGAGTGGAGTGTGGGGAGGGCCGAGTGGAGTGTGGGGGGAGCCGAGTGGAGTGTGGGGAGGGCTGAGTGGAGTGTGGGTGGAGTTGAGTGGAGTGTGGGGAGGGCTGAGTGGAGTGTGGGTGGAGTTGAGTGGAGTGTGGGTGGAGTTGAGTGGAGTGTGGGTGGAGTTGAGTGGAGTGTGGGGAGGGCTGAGTGGAGTCTGTTTGCAGACAGCATTCACTCAGCACAACGGATATTAATTCTGTTTCTGGGAATTTGACCAGCTGCTCTTTTGCCCAGAACAGATTTTAGTTTAACACATTTTCAAAAAAAATGTGCAAGGAAAGATTAAAAAAGTGAGCTGGGGGGAGGAGGAAATGAGTGCGGACTCCAAGAATAGAAGGTCAGAAAGAGTCTGAGTGAGAGTGAACCACCCCAACCATCACTGTAGCAAATAAAACTCTGCAAAATTGCCATTTTCATTCAAAACATAGAATAAAAAAGCATTGATTCAGCAACATTGAGAAACTCGAAAGTCCTGTGGGTGGTAATGTTTACATTCAAAATCCGATTCCAATCTCATCAATTTCTCAACCTTGAATGAAGCAGAAAGTGAAAATAATTTGATCGCATTAGTCTAGAAATTAAATTATGCAGAAAATGAGCGCAGTGGGGGTGAGAGGGGGATGGGGGGAGAGCGCAGTGGGGGTGAGGGGGATGGGGGGAGAGAGCAGTGGGGGTGAGAGGGGGATGGGGGGAGAGCGCAGTGGGGGTGAGAGGGGGATGGGGGGAGAGCGCAGTGGGGGTGAGAGGGGGATGGGGGGAGAGCGCAGTGGGGGTGAGAGGGGGATGGGGGGAGAGTGCAGTGGGGGTGAGAGGGGGATGGGGGCAGAGCGCAGTGGGGGTGAGAGGGGGATGGGGGGAGAGCGCAGTGGGGGTGAGGGGGATGGGGGGAGAGCGCAGTGGGGGTGAGAGGGGGATGGGGGGGAGAGCGCAGTGGGGGTGAGAGGGGGATGGGGGGAGAGCGCAGTGGGGGTGAGAGGGGGATGGGGGGGAGAGCGCAGTGGGGGTGAGAGGGGGATGGGGGCAGAGCGCAGTGGGGGTGAGAGGGGGATGGGGGGAGAGCGCAGTGGGGGTGAGAGGGGGATGGGGGGAGAGCGCAGTGGGGGTGAGAGGGGGATGGGGGTAGAGCGCAGTGGGGGTGAGAGGGGGATGGGGGGAGAGCGCAGTGGGGGTGAGAGGGGGATGGGGGGAGAGCGCAGTGGGGGTGAGAGGGGGATGGGGGGAGAGCGCAGTGGGGGTGAGAGGGGGATGGGGGGAGAGCGCAGTGGGGGTGAGAGGGGGATGTAAACAGTTACCCCGGGGTTTCTATCCAGTGTTTACAGTTACCTCGGGGTTTCTATCCAGTGTTTACAGTTACCCCAGTGTTTCTATCCATTGGTTACAGTTACCCTGGGGTTTCTATCCAGTGTTTACAGTTACCCTGGGGTTTCTATCCAGTGTTTACAGTTACCCCGGGGTTTCTATCCAGTGTTTACAGTTACCCCGGGGTTTCTATCCAGTGTTTACAGTTACCCCGGGGTTTCAATCCAGTGTTTACAGTTACCCCAGGGTTTCTATCCAGTGTTTACAGTTACCCCGGGGTTTCTATCCAGTGTTTACAGTTACCCCGGGGTTTCTATCCAGTGTTTACAGTTACCCCGGGGTTTCTATCCAGTGTTTACAGTTACCCCGGGGTTTCTATCCAGTGTTTACAGTTACCCCTGGGTTTCTATCCAGTGTTTACAGTTACCCCTGGGTTTCTATCCAGTGTTTACAGTTATCCCAATTCTATCCAGTGTTTACAGTTACCCCGGGGTTTCTATCCAGTGTTTACAGTTACCCCGGGGTTTCTATCCAGTGTTTACAGTTATCCCGATTCTATCCAATGTTTACAGTTACCCCGGGGTTTCTATCCAGTGATTACTGTTACCCCGGGGTTTCTATCCAGTGTTTACAGTTACCCCAGGGTTTCTATCCAGTGTTTACAGTTACCCCAGGGTTTCTATCCAGTGTTTACAGTTACCCCGGGGTTTCTATCCAGTGTTTACAGTTACCCCGGGGTTTCTATCCAGTGTTTACAGTTACCCCGGGGTGTCTATCCAGTGTTTACCGTTACCCCGGGGTTTCTATCCAGTGTTTACAGTTACCCCGGGGTTTCTATCCAGTGTTTACAGTTACCCCGGGGTTTCTATCCAGTGTTTACAGTTACCCCGGGGTTTCTATCCAGTGTTTACAGTTATCCCGATTCTATCCATTGTTTACAGTTATCCCGGGGTTTCTATCCAGTGTTTACAGTTACCCCGGGCTTTCTATCCAGTGTTTACAGTTACCCCGGGGTTTCTATCCAGTGTTTACAGTTACCCCGGGGTTTCTATCCAGTGTTTACAGTTACCCCAGGGTTTCTATCCAGTGTTTACAGTTATCCCGGGGTTTCTATCCAGTGTTTACAGTTACCCTGGGGTTTCTATCCAGTGTTTACAGTTACCCCGGGGTTTCTAACCAGTGTTTACAGTTACCCCGGGGTTTCTATCCAGTGTTTACAGTTACCCCAGAGTTTCTATCCAGTGTTTACAGTTACCCCGGGGTTTCTATCCAGTGTTTACAGTTACCCCGGGGTTTCTATCCAGTGTTTACAGTTACCCCGGGGTTTCTATCCAGTGTTTACAGTTACCCCGGGGATTCTATCCAGTGTCTACAGTTACCCCGGGATTTCTATCCAGTGTTTACAGTTACCCCGGAGTTTCTATCCAGTGTTTACAGTTACCCCGGGGTTTCTATCCAGTGTTTACAGTTACCCCGGGGTTTCTATCCAGTGTTTACAGTTATCCCGATTCTATCCAGTGTTTACAGTTACCCCGGGGTTTCTATCCAGTGTTTACTGTTACCCCGGGGTTTCTATCCAGTGTTTACAGTTACCCCAGGGTTTCTATCCAGTGTTTACAGTTACCCCAGGGTTTCTATCCAGTGTTTACAGTTACCCCGGGGTTTCTATCCAGTGTTTACAGTTACCCCGGGGTTTCTATCCAGTGTTTACAGTTACCCCGGGGTTTCTATCCAGTGTTTACCGTTACCCCGGGGTTTCTATCCAGTGTTTACAGTTACCCCGGGGTTTCTATCCAGTGTTTACAGTTACCCCGGGGTTTCTATCCAGTGTTTACAGTTACCCCGGGGTTTCTATCCAGTGTTTACAGTTATCCCGATTCTATCCATTGTTTACAGTTATCCTGGGGTTTCTATCCAGTGTTTACAGTTACCCCGGGCTTTCTATCCAGTGTTTACAGTTACCCCGGGGTTTCTATCCAGTGTTTACAGTTACCCCGGGGTTTCTATCCAGTGTTTACAGTTACCCCAGGGTTTCTATCCAGTGTTTACAGTTATCCCGGGGTTTCTATCCAGTGTTTACAGTTACCCTGGGGTTTCTATCCAGTGTTTACAGTTACCCCGGGGTTTCTAACCAGTGTTTACAGTTACCCCGGGGTTTCTATCCAGTGTTTACAGTTACCCCGGGGTTTCTATCCAGTGTTTACAGTTACCCCGGGGTTTCTATCCAGTGTTTACAGTTACCCCAGGGTTTCTATCCAGTGTTTACAGTTATCCCGGGGTTTCTATCCAGTGTTTACAGTTACCCTGGGGTTTCTATCCAGTGTTTACAGTTACCCCGGGGTTTCTAACCAGTGTTTACAGTTACCCCGGGGTTCCTATCCAGTGTTTACAGTTACCCCAGGGTTTCTATCCAGTGTTTACAGTTACCCCGGGGTTTCTATCCAGTGTTTACAGTTACCCCAGGGTTTCTATCCAGTGTTTACAGTTACCCCGGGGTTTCTATCCAGTGTTTACAGTTACCCCGGGGTTTCTATCCAGTGTTTACAGTTACCCCGGGGTTTCTATCCAGTGTTTACAGTTACCCCGGGGTTTCTATCCAGTGTTTACAGTTATCCCGATTCTATCCATTGTTTACAGTTATCCCGGGGTTTCTATCCAGTGTTTACAGTTACCCCGGGCTTTCTATCCAGTGTTTACAGTTACCCCGGGGTTTCTATCCAGTGTTTACAGTTACCCCGGGGTTTCTATCCAGTGTTTACAGTTACCCCAGGGTTTCTATCCAGTGTTTACAGTTATCCCGGGGTTTCTATCCAGTGTTTACAGTTACCCCCGGGTTTCTATCCAGTGTTTACAGTTACCCCGGGGTTTCTATCCAGTGTTTACAGTTACCCCGGGGTTTCTATCCAGTGTTTACAGTTATCCCGGGGTTTCTATCCAGTGTTTACAGTTACCCCGGGCTTTCTATCCAGTGTTTACACTTACCCCGGGGTTTCTATCCAGTGTTTACACTTACCCCGGGGTTTCTATCCAGTGTTTACAGTTACCCCGGGGTTTCTATCCAGTGTTTACAGTTACCCCGGGGTTTCTATCCAGTGTTTACAGTTACCCCGGGGTTTCTATCCAGTGTTTACAGTTACCCCGGGGTTTCTATCCAGTGTTTACTGTTATCCCGGGGTTTCTATCCAGTGTTTACAGTTACCCCGCGGTTTCTATCCAGTGTTTACAGTTACCCCAGGGTTTCTATCCAGTGTTTACAGTTATCCCGGGGTTTCTATCCAGTGGTTACAGTTACCCCAGGGTTTCTATCCAGTGTTTACAGTTACCCCGGGGTTTCTATCCAGTGTTTACAGTTACCCCGGGGTTTCTATCCAGTGTTTACAGTTACCCCAGGGTTTCTATCCAGTGTTTACAGTTACCCCAGGGTTTCTATCCAGTGTTTACAGTTACCCCGGGGTTTCTATCCAGTGTCTACAGTTTCCCGGGGGTTTCTATCCAGTGTTTACAGTTACCCCCAGAGTTTCTATCCAGTGTTTACAGTTACCCCGGGGTTTCTATCCAGTGTTTACAGTTACCCCGGGCTTTCTATCCAGTGTTTACAGTTACCCCGGGGTTTCTATCCAGTGTCTACAGTTACCCGGGGGTTTCTATCCAGTGTTTACAGTTACCCCCAGAGTTTCTATCCAGTGTTTACAGTTACCCCGGGGTTTCTATCCAGTGTTTACAGTTACCCCAGGGTTTCTATCCAGTGTTTACAGTTACCCCGGGGTTTCTATCCAGTGTTTACAGTTACCCCGGGGTTTCTATCCAGTGTTTACAGTTGCCCCGGGGTTTCTATCCAGTGTTTACAGTTATCCCGATTCTATTCAGTGTTTACAGTTACCCCAGGGTTTCTATCCAGTGTTTACAGTTACCCCGGGGTTTCTATCCAGTGTTTACAGTTACCCCGGGGTTTCTATCCAGTGTTTACAGTTACCCTGGGGTTTCTATCCAGTGTTTACAGTTACCCCGGGGTTTCTATCCAGTGTTTACAGTTACCCCTGGGTTTCTATCCAGTGTTTACAGTTACCCCGGGGTTTCTATCCAGTGTTTACAGTTACCCCTGGGTTTCTATCCAGTGTTTACAGTTACCCCTGGGTTTCTATCCAGTGTTTACAGTTACCCCGTGGTTTCTATCCAGTGTTTACAGTTACCCCGGGGTTTCTATCCAGTGTTTACAGTTACCCCGGGGTTTCTATCCAGTGTTTACAGTTACCCCTGGGTTTCTATCCAGTGTTTACAGTTACCCCTGGGTTTCTATCCAGTGTTTACAGTTATCCCAATTCTATCCAGTGTTTACAGTTACCCCGGGGTTTCTATCCAGTGTTTACAGTTACCCCGGGGTTTCTATCCAGTGTTTACAGTTATCCCGATTCTATCCAATGTTTACAGTTACCCCGGGGTTTCTATCCAGTGATTACTGTTACCCCGGGGTTTCTATCCAGTGTTTACAGTTACCCCAGGGTTTCTATCCAGTGTTTACAGTTACCCCAGGGTTTCTATCCAGTGTTTACAGTTACCCCGGGGTTTCTATCCAGTGTTTACAGTTACCCCGGGGTTTCTATCCAGTGTTTACAGTTACCCCGGGGTGTCTATCCAGTGTTTACCGTTACCCCGGGGTTTCTATCCAGTGTTTACAGTTACCCCGGGGTTTCTATCCAGTGTTTACAGTTACCCCGGGGTTTCTATCCAGTGTTTACAGTTACCCCGGGGTTTCTATCCAGTGTTTACAGTTATCCCGATTCTATCCATTGTTTACAGTTATCCCGGGGTTTCTATCCAGTGTTTACAGTTACCCCGGGCTTTCTATCCAGTGTTTACAGTTACCCCGGGGTTTCTATCTAGTGTTTACAGTTACCCCGGGGTTTCTATCCAGTGTTTACAGTTACCCCAGGGTTTCTATCCAGTGTTTACAGTTATCCCGGGGTTTCTATCCAGTGTTTACAGTTACCCTGGGGTTTCTATCCAGTGTTTACAGTTACCCCGGGGTTTCTAACCAGTGTTTACAGTTACCCCGGGGTTTCTATCCAGTGTTTACAGTTACCCCAGGGTTTCTATCCAGTGTTTACAGTTACCCCGGGGTTTCTATCCAGTGTTTACAGTTACCCCGGGGTTTCTAGCCAGTGTTTACAGTTACCCCGGGGTTTCTATCCAGTGTTTACAGTTACCCCGGGGTTTCTATCCAGTGTTTACAGTTACCCCGGGGTTTCTATCCAGTGTTTACAGTTACCCCAGGGTTTCTATCCAGTGTTTACAGTTATCCCGGGGTTTCTATCCAGTGTTTACAGTTACCCTGGGGTTTCTATCCAGTGTTTACAGTTACCCCGGGGTTTCTAACCAGTGTTTACATTTACCCCGGGGTTTCTATCCAGTGTTTACAGTTACCCCGGGGTTTCTATCCAGTGTTTACAGTTACCCCGGGGTTTCTATCCAGTGTTTACAGTTACCCCAGGGTTTCTATCCAGTGTTTACAGTTATCCCGGGGTTTCTATCCAGTGTTTACAGTTACCCTGGGGTTTCTATAAAGTGTTTACAGTTACCCCGGGGTTTCTATCCAGTGTTTACAGTTACCCTGGGGTTTCTATCCAGTGTTTACAGTTACCCCGGGGTTTCTATCCAGTGTTTACAGTTACCCCGGGGTTTCTAACCAGTGTTTACAGTTACCCCGGGGTTCCTATCCAGTGTTTACAGTTACCCCAGGGTTTCTATCCAGTGTTTACAGTTACCCCGGGGTTTCTATCCAGTGTTTACAGTTACCCCAGGGTTTCTATCCAGTGTTTACAGTTACCCCGGGGTTTCTATCCAGTGTTTACAGTTACCCCGGGGTTTCTATCCAGTGTTTACAGTTACCCCGGGGTTTCTATCCAGTGTTTACAGTTATCCCGATTCTATCCATTGTTTACAGTAATCCCGGGGTTTCTATCCAGTGTTTACAGTTACCCCGGGCTTTCTATCCAGTGTTTACAGTTACCCCGGGGTTTCTATCCAGTGTTTACAGTTACCCCGGGGTTTCTATCCAGTGTTTACAGTTACCCCAGGGTTTCTATCCAGTGTTTACAGTTATCCCGGGGTTTCTATCCAGTGTTTACAGTTACCCCCGGGTTTCTATCCAGTGTTTACAGTTACCCCGGGGTTTCTATCCAGTGTTTACAGTTACCCCGGGGTTTCTATCCAGTGTTTACAGTTACCCCGGGGTTTCTATCCAGTGTTTACAGTTACCCCGGGGTTTCTATCCAGTGCTGACAGTTACCCCGGGGTTTCTATCCAGTGTTTACACTTACCCCGGGGTTTCTATCCAGTGTTTACAGTTACCCCGGGGTTTCTATCCAGTGTTTACAGTTACCCCGGGGTTTCTATCCAGTGTTTACAGTTACCCCGGGGTTTCTATCCAGTGTTTACAGTTACCCCGGGGTTTCTATCCAGTGTTTACTGTTATCCCGGGGTTTCTATCCAGTGTTTACAGTTACCCCGCGGTTTCTATCCAGTGTTTACAGTTACCCCAGGGTTTCTATCCAGTGTTTACAGTTACCCCGGGGTTTCTATCCAGTGTTTACAGTTACCCCGGGGTTTCTATCCAGTGTTTACAGTTACCCCAGGGTTTCTATCCAGTGTTTACAGTTATCCCGATTCTATCCTGTGTTTACAGTTACCCCGGGGTTTCTATCCAGTGTTTACAGTTACCCCGCGGTTTCTATCCAGTGTTTACAGTTACCCCAGGGTTTCTATCCAGTGTTTACAGTTATCCCGGGGTTTCTATCCAGTGGTTACAGTTACCCCAGGGTTTCTATCCAGTGTTTACAGTTACCCCGGGGTTTCTATCCAGTGTTTACAGTTACCCCGGGGTTTCTATCCAGTGTTTACAGTTACCCCAGGGTTTCTATCCAGTGTTTACAGTTATCCCGATTCTATCCTGTGTTTACAGTTACCCCGGGGTTTCTATCCAGTGTTTACAGTTACCCCGGGGTTTCTATCCAGTGTTTACAGTTACCCTGGGGTTTCTATCCAGTGTTTACAGTTACCCCAGGGTTTCTATCCAGTGTTTACAGTTACCCCGGGGTTTCTATCCAGTGTTTACAGTTACCCCGGGGTTTCTATCCAGTGTTTACAGTTACCCTGGGGTTTCTATCCAGTGTTTACAGTTATCCCGATTCTATCCAGTGTTTACAGTTACCCCAGGGTTTCTATCCAGTGTTTACAGTTACCCCGGGGTTTCTATCCAGTGTTTACAGTTACCCCGGGGTTTCTATCCAGTGTTTACAGTTGCCCCGGGGTTTCTATCCAGTGTTTACAGTTATCCCGATTCTATTCAGTGTTTACAGTTACCCCAGGGTTTCTATCCAGTGTTTACAGTTACCCCGGGGTTTCTATCCAGTGTTTACAGTTACCCCGGGGTTTCTATCCTGTGTTTACAGTTACCCTGGGGTTTCTATCCAGTGTTTACAGTTACCCCGGGGTTTCTATCCAGTGTTTACAGTTACCCCTGGGTTTCTATCCAGTGTTTACAGTTACCCCGGGGTTTCTATCCAGTGTTTACAGTTACCCCTGGGTTTCTATCCAGTGTTTACAGTTACCCCTGGGTTTCTATCCAGTGTTTACAGTTACCCCGTGGTTTCTATCCAGTGTTTACAGTTACCCCGGGGTTTCTATCCAGTGTTTACAGTTACCCCGGGGTTTCTATCCAGTGTCTACAGTTACCCCGGGGTTTCTATCCAGTGTTTACAGTTACCCCGGGGTTTCTATCCAGTGTTTACAGTTACCCCGGGGTTTCTATCCAGTGTTTACAGTTACCCCGGGGTTTCTATCCAGTGTTTACAGTTACCCCGGGGTTTCTATCCAGTGTTTACAGTTTCCCCCGGGGTTTCTATCTTGTGTTTACAGTTACCCCGGGGTTTCTATCCAGTGTTTACAGTTACCCCAGGGTTTCTATCCAGTGTTTACAGTTATCCCGGGGTTTCTATCCAGTGTTTACAGTTACCCCGGGGTTTCTATCCAGTGTTTACAGTTATCCCGATTCTATCCAGTGTTTACAGTTACCCCGGGGTTTCTATCCAGTGTTTACAGTTACCCCGGGGTTTCTATCCAGTGTTTACAGTTACCCCGGGGTTTCTATCCAGTGTTTACAGTTACCCCCGGGGTTTCTATCCAGTGTTTACAGTTATCCTGATTCTATCCAGTGTTTACAGTTATCCCGATTCTATCCAGTGTTTACAGTTACCCCGGGGTTTCTATCCAGTGTTTACAGTTACCCCGGGGTTTCTATCCAGTGTTTACCGTTACCCCGGGGTTTCTATCCAGTGTTTACAGTTACCACGGGGTTTCTATCCAGTGTTTACAGTTATCCCAATTCTATCCAGTGTTTACAGTTACCCCGGGGTTTCTATCCAGTGTTTACAGTTATCCCAATTCTATCCAGTGTTTACAGTTACCCCGGGGTTTCTATCCAGTGTTTACAGTTACCCCGGGGTTTCTATCCAGTGGTTACAGTTACCCCGGGGTTTCTATCCAGTGTTTACAGTTACCCCGGGGTTTCTATCCAGTGTTTACAGTTACCCCGGGGTTTCTATCCAGTGTTTACAGTTACCCCAGGGTTTCTAACCAGTGTCTACAGTTACCCCGGGGTTTCTATCCAGTGTTTACAGTTACCCCGGGGTTGCTATCCAGTGTTTATTAAGTGTGGACATTAAGGAGGAGGATGTGTTAGAACTTTTGAATTCTATCAAGGTAGATAAGTCGCCGGGACCAGATGGGATGTACCCCAGGATACTGTGGGAGGCCAGGGAAGTGATTGCAGAGCCCTTGGCGATGATCTTTGCGTCGTCAATGGAGACGGGAGAGGTTCCGGAAGATTGGAGGATTGCGGATGTAGTTCCTATTTTCAAGAAAGGGAACAGAGATAGCCCGGGAAATTACCGCCCGGTGAGTCTGACCTCAGTGGTTGGTAATCCGTGGTAGTCCGAAATGGACTACTACACATTTATCGCGGATAAATGTGTAGTAGTCCATTTCGGCGCGGATAAATGTGTAGTAGTCCATTTCGGCAGAACCAATGGGATGAACGAGTACACTATTAAGGGCAGGGGTCTTAGTAGCGTTGAAGACCAGAAGGATCTCGGGGTCCGGGTTCACAGGACTCTTAAATCGGCCTCGCAGGTGGAGGAGGTGGTCAAGAAGGCGTATGGTGTACTGGCCTTCATTAATCGAGGGATTGAGTTTAGGAGTCGGGAGGTAATGCTGCAACTTTACAGGACCCTTGTCAGGCCTCATTTGGAGTACTGTGCGCAGTTCTGGTCGCCTCACTATAGGAAAGATGTAGAAGCTATTGAAAGGGTGCAGAGGAGATTTACAAGGATGTTGCCTGGACTGGGAGGCATGCCTTATGAAGATAGGTTGAGGGAGCTGGGACTCTTTTCCCTGGAGAGGCGAAGGTTGAGAGGCGACCTGATAGAAGTTTATAAAATGTTGAGAGGAATAGATAGGGTGGACTCTCAGAGGCTATTTCCCCGGGTTGAAATGGTCGCTACGAGGGGACACAGATTTAAGGTGCGGGGAGGGAGGTACAGAGGTGATGTTAGGGGTAAGTTTTTCACTCAGAGGGTGGTGAGTGATTGGAATCGGCTGCCGTCGTCGGTGGTGGAGGCGAACTCGCTGGGGTCTTTTAAAAGACTTCTGGATGAGTATATGGGGTTTAATGGGATTGGGGGTTATAGATAGGTCTATAGATTGGTGGGGTTGATGCGATCGGCGCAACTCGAGGGCCGAAGGGCCTGTTTGTGCTGTAATGTTCTATCTATCTATCTAAGCTGATGGAGAGGCTTCTGAGGGACAAGATTTACGAGCATTTGGAGAGGTTTGACATGATCAGGAATAGTCAGCATGGATTTGTCAAGGGCAGGTCGTGCCTTACGAGCCTAGTTGAGTTCTTCGATAATGTGACTGAACACATTGACGAATGAAGTGCCGTGGACGTAGTGTACATGGACTTCAGCAAGGCTTTTGATAAGGTCCCCCATGCAAGACTTCTTGAGAAGGTGAGAGGGCATGGGATCCAAGGGCCTTTGGCCTTGTGGATACAGAACTGGCTTGCCTGCAGAAGGCAGAGAGTGGTTGTGGATGGGTCTTTTTCGGAATGGAGGTCAGTCACTAGTGGGGTGCCCCAGGGATCTGTTCTGGGACCCTTGCTGTTTGTCATTTTCATAAATGACCTGGATGAGGAAGTGGAGGGATGGGTTAGCAAGTTCGCTGATGACACGAAGGTCGGCGGTGTTGTGGATGGTCTGGAAGGATGTCAAAAGTTGCAGCAGGACATAGATAGGATGCAGGAATGGGCGGAGAAGTGGCAGATGGACTTCAACGCGGATAAATGTGTAGTAGTCCATTTCGGCAGAACCAACGGGATGAACGAGTACACTATTAAGGGCAGGAGTCTTAGTAGCGTTGAAGAGCAGAAGGATCTCGGGGTTCGGGTTCACAGGACTCTTAAATCGGCCTCGCAGGTGGAGGAGGTGGTCAAGAAGGCGTATGGTGTACTGGCCTTCATTAATCGAGGGATTGAGTTTAGGAGTCGGGAGGTAATGCTGCAACTTTACAGGACCCTCGTCAGGCCTCATTTGGAGTACTGTGCGCAGTTCTGGTCGCCTCACTATAGGAAAGACGTAGAAGCTATTGAAAGGGTGCAGAGGAGATTTACAAGGATGTTGCCTGGACTGGGAGGCATGCCTTATGAAGATAGGTTGAGGGAGCTGGGACTCTTTTCCCTGGAGAGGCGAAGGTTGAGAGGCGACCTGATAGAAGTTTATAAAATGTTGAGAGGAATAGATAGGGTGGACTCTCAGAGGCTATTTCCCCGGGTTGAAATGGTCGCTACGAGAGGACACAGATTTAAGGTGCGGGGAGGGAAGTACAGAGGTGATGTTAGGGGTAAGTTTTTCACTCAGAGGGTGGTGAGTGATTGGAATCGGCTGCCGTCATCGGTGGTGGAGGCGAACTCGCTGGGGTCTTTTAAAAGACTTCTGGATGAGTATATGGGGTTTAATGGGATTGGGGGTTATAGATAGGTCTATAGATTGGTGGGGTTGATGCGATCGGCGCAACCCGAGGGCCGAAGGGCCTGTTTGTGCTGTAATGTTCTATGTTCTATGTTCTATGTTTACAGTTAAACCCGGGGTTTCTATCCAGTGTTTACAGTTATCCCGATCCCCACATTACAGGAAGGATGTCCCCACATTACAGGAAGGATGTAGAGGCTTTGGAGAGGGTGCAGAGGAGGTTTACCAGGATGTTGCCTGGTATGGAGGGGAGATCCTATGAGGAGAGATTGAGAGATTTGGGGTTGTTTTCGCTGGAAAGAAGGCGACTAAGAGGGGATCTCATTGAAACATATAAGATGATTAGAGGTTTAGACAGGGTAGATAGTGATAGCCTTTTTCCTAGGATGGAGAAAGCTAGCACGAGGGGGCACGATTTTAAATTAAGGGGGGGTAGTTATAGGACAGATGTCAGGGGTAGGTTCTTTACCCAGAGGGTGGTGAGGGACTGGAATGCCCTGCCAGCTGCAGTTGTAAATGCACCTAGTTTGGGGGCGTTTAAGAGATCTGTGGATAGGTTTATGGATGAAAAGGGATTGGTTTAGGCTAGTGGGTCATTGTTTTGTAACTGGTCGGCGCAACATCGTGGGCCGAAGGGCCTGTTCTGCGCTGTAATGTTCTATGTTCTATGTAATGTTCTATGTTCTAACCAGTGTTTACAGTTACCCCGGGGTTTCTATCCAGTGTTTACAGTTACCCCGGGGTTTCTATCCAGTGTTTACAGTTACCCCGGGGTTTCTATCCAGTGTTTACAGTTACCCCGGGGTTTCTATCCAGTGTTTACAGTTACCCCGGGGTTTCTATCCAGTGTTTACAGTTACCCTGGGGTTTCTATCCAGTGATTACACTTACCCCGAGGTTTCTATCCAGTGCTTACAGTTACCCTGGGGGTTTCTATCCAGTGTTTACAGTTACCCCGGGGTTTCTATCCAGTGTCTACAGTTTCCCGGGGGTTTCTATCCAGTGTTTACAGTTACCCCCAGAGTTTCTATCCAGTGTTTACAGTTACCCCGGGGTTTCTATCCAGTGTTTACAGTTACCCCGGGGTTTCTATCCAGTGTTTACAGTTACCCCGGGGTTTCTATCCAGTGTTTACAGTTATCCCGGGGTTTCTATCCAGTGTTTACAGTTACCCCAGGGTTTCTATCCAGTGTTTACTGTTACCCCGGGGTTTCTATCCAGTGTTTACAGTTACCCCGGGGTTTCTATCCAGTGTTTACAGTTACCCCGGGGTTTCTATCCAGTGTTTACAGTTACCCCGGGGTTTCTATCCAGTGTTTACAGTTACCCCGGGGTTTCTATCCAGTGTTTACAGTTACCCCGGGGTTTCTATCCAGTGTTTACAGTTACCCTGGGGTTTCTATCCAGTGATTACACTTACCCCGAGGTTTCTATCCAGTGCTTACAGTTACCCTGGGGGTTTCTATCCAGTGTTTACAGTTACCCCGGGGTTTCTATCCAGTGTCTACAGTTTCCCGGGGGTTTCTATCCAGTGTTTACAGTTACCCCCAGAGTTTCTATCCAGTGTTTACAGTTACCCCGGGGTTTCTATCCAGTGTTTACAGTTACCCCGGGCTTTCTATCCAGTGTTTACAGTTACCCCGGGGTTTCTATCCAGTGTCTACAGTTACCCGGGGGTTTCTATCCAGTGTTTACAGTTACCCCCAGAGTTTCTATCCAGTGTTTACAGTTACCCCGGGGTTTCTATCCAGTGTTTACAGTTACCCCAGGGTTTCTATCCAGTGTTTACAGTTACCCCGGGGTTTCTATCCAGTGTTTACAGTTACCCCGGGCTTTCTATCCAGTGTTTACAGTTACCCCGGGATTTCTATCCAGTGTCTACAGTTTCCCCGGGGTTTCTATCCAGTGTTTACAGTTATCCCAGGGTTTCTATCCAGTGTTTACAGTTACCCTGGGGTTTCTATCCAGTGTTTACAGTTACCCCGGGGTTTCTATCCAGTGTTTACAGTTATCCCAGGGTTTCTATCCAGTGTTTACAGTTACCCCGGGTTTCTATCCAGTGTTTACAGTTACCCCGGGGTTTCTATCCAGTGTTTACAGTTACCCCAGGGTTTCTATCCAGTGTTTACAGTTATCCCGAAGTTTCTATCCAGTGTTTACAGTTACCCCAGGGTTTCTATCCGGTGTTTACAGTTACCCCGGGGTTTCTATCCAGTGTTTACAGTTACCCCAGGGTTTCTATCCAGTGTTTACAGTTATCCCGGGGTTTCTATCCAATGTTTACAGTTATCCCGATTCTATCCAGTGTTTACAGTTACCCCAGGGTTTCTATCCAGTGTTTACAGTTACCCCGGGGTTTCTATCCAGTGTTTACAGTTATCCCGATTCCATCCAGTGTTTACAGTTACCCCGGGGTTTCTATCCAGTGTTTCCAGTTACCGCAGGGTTTCTATCCAGTGTTTACACGTACCCCAGGGTTTCTTTCCAGTGTTTACAGTTACCCCGGGGTTTCTATCCAGTGTTTACAGTTATCCCGGGGTTTCTATCCAGTGTTTACAGTTACCCCGGGGTTTGTATCCAGCGTTTACAGTTACCCCAGGGTTTCTATCCAGTGTTTACAGTTACCCTGGGGTTTGTATCCAGCGTTTACAGTTACCCCAGGGTTTCTATCCAGTGTTTACAGTTATCCCGGGGTTTCTATCCAGTGTTTACAGTTACCCCAGGGTTTCTATCCAGTGTTTACAGTTACCCCGGGGTTTCTATCCAGTGTTTCCAGTTACCCCAGGGTTTCTATCCAGTGTTTACAGTTACCCCGGGGGTTTCTATCCAGTGTTTACAGTTACCCCGGGGTTTCTATCCAGTGTTTACAGTTACCCCGGGGTTTCTATCCAGTGTTTACAGTTACCCCGGGGTTTCTATCAAGTGTTTACAGTTACCCCGGGGTTTCTATCCAGTGTTTACAGTTACCCCGAGGTTTCAATCCAGCGTTTACAGTTACTCCAGGGTTTCTATCCAGTGTTTACAGTTACCCCGGGGTTTCTATCCAGTGTTTACAGTTACCCCGGGGTTTCTATCCAGTGTTTACAGTTACCCCGGGGTTTCTATCCAGTGTCTACAGTTACCCCGGGGTTTCTATCCAGTGTTTACAGTTACCCCGGGGTTTCTATCCAGTGTTTACAGTTACCCCGGGGTTTCTATCCAGTGTTTACAGTTACCCCGGGGTTTCTATCCAGTGTCTACAGTTACCCCGGGGTTTCTATCCAGTGTTTACAGTTACCCCGGGGTTTCTATCCAGTGTTTACAGTTATCCCGATTCTATCCAGTGTTTACTGTTACCCCGGGGTTTCTATCCATTGTTTACAGTTATCCCGATTCTATCCAGTGTTTACAGTTACCCCGGGGTTTCTATCCATGGTTACAGTTATCCTGATTCTATCCAGTGTTTACAGTTATCCCGATTCTAGCCAGTGTTTACAGTTACCCCGGAGTTTCTATCCAGTGTTTACAGTTACCCCGGGGTTTCTATCCAGTGTTTACAGTTACCCCGGGGTTTCTATCCAGTGTTTACAGTTACCCCAGGGTTTCTATCCAGTGTTTACAGTTACCCTGGGGTTTCTATCCAGTGTTTACAGTTACCCCAGGGTTTCTATCCAGTGTTTACAGTTACCCCTGGGTTTCTATCCAGTGTTTACAGTTACCCCGGGGTTTCTATCCAGTGTTTACAGTTACCCCGAGGTTTCTATCCAGTGTTTACAGTTACCCCAGGGTTTCTATCCAGTGTTTACAGTTACCCCGGGATTTCTATCCAGTGTTTACAGTTACGCCGGGGTTTCTATCCAGTGTTTACAGTTATCCCGATTCTATCCAGTGTTTACAGTTACCCCGGGGTTTCTATCCAGTGTTTACAGTTACCCTGGGGTTTCTATCCAGTGTTTACAGTTACCCCGGGGTTTCTATCCAGTGTTTACAGTTACCCCAGGGTTTCTATCCAGTGTTTACAGTTACCCCGGGATTTCTATCCAGTGTTTACAGTTACGCCGGGGTTTCTATCTAGTGTTTACAGTTATCCCGATTCTATCCAGTGTTTACAGTTACCCCGGGGTTTCTATCCAGTGTTTACAGATACCCCGGGGTTTCTAACCAGTGTTTACAGTTACCCCAGTGTTTCTATCCAGTGTTTACAGTTACCCCAGGGTTTCTATCCAGTGTTTACAGTTACCCCAGGGTTTCTAACCAGTGTTTACAGTTACCCCGGGGTTTCTATCCAGTGTTTACAGTTACCCCGGGGTTTCTATCCAGTGTTTACAGTTACCCCGGGGTTTTTATCCAGTGTTTACAGTTACCCCGGGGTTTCTATCCAGTGTTTACAGTTACCCCGGGGTTTCTATCCAGTGTTTACAGTTACCCCGGGGTTTCTATCCAGTGTCTACAGTTTCCACGGGGTTTCTATCCAGTGTTTTCAGTTACCCCGGGGTTTCTATCCAGTGTTTACAGTTACCCCGGGGTTTCTATCCCGTGTTTACAGTTACCCCGGGGTTTCTATCCAGTGTTTACAGTTACCCCGGGGTTTCTATCCAGTGTTTACAGTTACCCCGGGGTTTCTATCCAGTGTTTACAGTTACCCCGGGGTTTCTATCCAGTGTTTACAGTTACCCTGGGGTTTCTATCCAGTGTTTACAGTTACCCCGGGGTTTCTATCCAATGTTTACAGTTATCCCGATTCTATCCAGTGTTTACAGTTACCCCGGGGTTTCTATCCAGTGTTTACAGTTACCCCGGGGTTTCTATCCAGTGTTTACAGTTACCCCGGGGTTTCTATCCAGTGTTTACAGTTACCCCGGGGTTTCTATCCAGTGTTTACAGTTACCCCCGGGTTTCTATCCAGTGTTTACAGTTACCCCGGGGTTTCTATCCAGTGTTTACAGTTATCCCGGGGTTTCTATCCAGTGTTTACAGTTACCCCAGGGTTTCTATCCAGTGTTTACAGTTACCCTGGGGTTTCTATCCAGTGTTTACAGTTACCCCGGGGTTTCTATCCAGTGTTTACAGTTACCCCGGGGTTTCTATCCAGTGTTTACAGTTACCCCGGGGTTTCTATCCAGTGTTTACAGTTACCCCGGGGTTTCTATCCAGTGTTTACAGTTACCCCGCGGTTTCTATCCAGTGTTTACAGTTACCCCGGAGTTTCTATCCAGTGTTTACAGTTAACCCGGGGTTTCTATCCAGTGTTTACACTTACCCCGGGGTTTCTATCCAGTGTTTACACTTACCCCGGGGTTTCTATCCAGTGTTTACAGTTACCCCGGGGTTTCTATCCAGTGTTTACAGTTACCCCGGGGTTTCTATCCAGTGTTTACAGTTACCCCGGGGTTTCTAACCAGTGTCTACAGTTACCCCAGGGTTTCTATCCAGTGTTTACAGTTATCCCGGTGTTTCTATCCCGTGTTTACAGTTATCCCGAAACTATCCAGTGTTTACAGTTACCCCCGGGGTTTCTATCCAGTGTTTACAGTTACCCCGGGGTTTCTATCCAGTGTTTACAGTTAACCCGGGGTTTCTATCCAGTGTTTACAGTTACCCCAGGGTTTCTATCCAGTGTTTACAGTTACCCCGGGGTTTCTATCCAGTGTTTACAGTTACCCCGGGGTTTCTATCCAGTGTTTACAGTTACCCCAGGGTTTCTATCCAGTGTTTACATTTACCCCGGGGTTTCTATCCAGTGTTTACAGTTATCCCGGTGTTTCTATCCCGTGTTTACAGTTACCCCGGGGTTTCTATCCAGTGTTTACACTTACCCCGGGGTTTCTATCCAGTGTTTACAGTTACCCCAGGGTTTCTATCCAGTGTTTACAGTTACCCTGGGGTTTCTATCCAGTGTTTACAGTTACCCCCGGGGTTTCTATCCAGTGTTTACACTTACCCCGGGGTTTCTATCCAGTGTTTACAGTTACCCCAGGGTTTCTATCCAGTGTTTACAGTTACCCCGGGGTTTCTAACCAGTGTTTACAGTTACCCCGGGGTTTCTATCCAGTGTTTACAGTTACCCCGGGGTTTCTATCCAGTGGTTACAGTTACCCCGGGGTTTCTATCCAGTGTTTACAGTTACCACGGGGTTTCTAACCAGTGTTTACAGTTACCCTGGGGTTTCTATCCAGTGTTTACAGTTACCCCGGGGTTTCTATCCCGTGTTTACAGTTACCCCGGGGTTTCTATCCAGTGTTTACAGTTACCCTGGGGTTTCTATCCAGTGTTTACAGTTACCCCGGGGTTTCTATCCAGTGTTTACAGTTACCCTGGGGTTTCTATCCAGTGTTTACAGTTATCCCGATTCTATCCAGTGTTTACAGTTACCCCAGGGTTTCTATCCAGTGTTTACAGTTACCCCGGGGTTTCTATCCAGTGTTTACAGTTACCCCGGGGTTTCTATCCAGTGTTTACAGTTATCCCGATTCTATCCAGTGTTTACAGTTACCCCGGGGTTTCTATCCAGTGTTTACAGTTACCCCGGGGTTTCTATCCAGTGTTTACAGTTACCCCGGGGTTTCTATCCAGTGTTTACAGTTAACCCGGGGTTTCTATCCAGTGTTTAGTTACCCCGGGGTTTCTATCCAGTGTTTACAGTTACCCCGGGGTTTCTATCCAGTGTTTACAGTTACCCCGGGGTTTCTATCCAGTGTTTACAGTTACCCCGGGGTTTCTATCCAGTGTTTACAGTTACCCTGGGGTTTCTATCCAGTGTTTACAGTTACCCCGGGGTTTCTATTCAGTGTTTACAGTTACCCCGGGGTTTCTATCCAGTGTTTACAGTTATCCCGGGGTTTCTATCCAGTGTTTACAGTTACCCCGGGGTTTCTATCCAGTGTTTACAGTTACCCCGGGGTTTCTATCCAGTGTTTACAGTTACCCCGGGGTTTCTATCCAGTGTTTACAGTTACCCCGGGGTTTCTATCCAGTGTTTACAGTTACCCCGGGGTTTCTATCCAGTGTTTACAGTTACCCCGGGGTTTCTATCCAGTGTTTACAGTTACCCCGGGGGTTCTATCCAGTGTTTACAGTTACCCCAGGGTTTCTACCCAGTGTTTACAGTTACCCCGGGGTTTCTATCCAGTGTTTACAGTTACCCCGGGGTTTCTATCCAGTGTTTACAGTTACCCCGGGGTTTCTATCCAGTGTTTACAGTTACCCCAGGGTTTCTATCCAGTGTTTACAGTTATCCCGGTGTTTCTATCCCGTGTTTACAGTTACCCCGGGGTTTCTATCCAGTGTTTACAGTTACCCCGGGGTTTCTATCCAGTGTTTACAGTTACCCCGGGGTTTCTATCCAGTGTTTACAGTTACCCCGGGGTTTCTATCCAGTGTTTACACTTACCCCGGGGTTTCTATCCAGTGTTTACAGTTACCCCAGGGTTTCTATCCAGTGTTTACAGTTACCCTGGGGTTTCTATCCAGTGTTTACACTTACCCCGGGGTTTCTATCCAGTGTTTACAGTTACCCCAGGGTTTCTATCCAGTGTTTACAGTTACCCTGGGGTTTCTATCCAGTGTTTACAGTTACCCCGGGGTTTCTAACCAGTGTTTACAGTTACCCCGGGGTTTCTATCCAGTGTTTACAGTTACCCCGGGGTTTCTATCCAGTGTTTACAGTTACCCCGGGGTTTCTATCCAGTGTTTGCAGTTACCCCGGGGTTTCTAACCAGTGTTTACAGTTACCCCGGGGTTTCTATCCAGTGTTTACAGTTACCCCGGGGTTTCTATCCAGTGTTTACAGTTACCCCGGGGTTTCTATCCAGTGTTTACAGTTACCCCGGGGTTTCTATCCAGTGTTTACAGTTACCCCGGGGTTTCTATCCAGTGTTTACAGTTACCCCGGGGTTTCTATCCAGTGTTTACAGTTACCCCGGGGTTTCTATCCAGTGTTTACAGTTACCCTGGGGTTTCTATCCAGTGTTTACAGTTACCCCGGGGTTTCTATCCAGTGTCTACAGTTACCCCGGGGTTTCTATCCAGTGTTTACAGTTACCCCAGGGTTTCTATCCAGTGTTTACAGTTACCCTGGGGTTTCTATCCAGTGTTTACAGTTACCCCAGGGTTTCTATCCAGTGTTTACAGTTATCCCGGGGTTTCTATCCCGTGTTTACAGTTATCCCGAAACTATCCAGTGTTTACAGTTACCCCCGGGGTTTCTATCCAGTGTTTACAGTTACCCCGGGGTTTCTATCCAGTGTTTACAGTTACCCCAGGGTTTCTATCCAGTGTTTACAGTTACCCTGGGGTTTCTATCCAGTGTTTACAGTTACCCCGGGGTTTCTATCCAGTGTTTACAGTTACCTCGGGGTTTCTATCCAGTGTTTACAGTTACCCCGGGGTTTCTATCCAGCGTTTACAGTTACCCCGGGATTTCTATCCAGTGTTTACAGTTACCCCGGGGTTTCTATCCAGTGTTTACAGTTACCCCGGGGTTTCTATCCAGTGTTTACAGTTACCCCGGGGTTTCTATCCAGCGTTTACAGTTACCCCAGGGTTTCTATCCAGTGTTTACAGTTACCCCGGGGTTTCTATCCAGTGTTTACAGTTATCCCGATTCTATCCAGTGTTTACAGTTACCCCAGGGTTTCTATCCAGTGTTTACAGTTACCCCGGGTTTTCTATCCAGTGTTTACAGTTACCCCGGGGTTTCTATCCAGTGTTTACAGTTACCCCGGGGATTCTATCCAGTGTTTACAGTTACCCCGGGGTTTCTATCCAGTGTTTACAGTTACCCCGGGGTTTCTATCCAGTGTTTACAGTTATCCCGATTCTATCCAGTGTTTACAGTTACCCCGGGGTTTCTATCCAGTGTTTACAGTTACCCCGGGGTTTCTATCCAGTGTTTACAGTTATCCCGGGGTTTCTATCCAGTGTTTACAGTTATCCCAGGGTTTCTATCCAGTGTTTACAGTTACCCCGGGGTTTCTATCCAGTGTTTACAGTTACCCCGGGGTTTCTATCCAGTGTTTACAGTTACCCCGGGGTTTCTATCCAGTGTTTACAGTTACCCCGGGGGTTCTATCCAGTGTTTACAGTTACCCCAGGGTTTCTATCCAGTGTTTACAGTTACCCCGGGGTTTCTATCCAGTGTTTACAGTTACCCCGGGGTTTCTATCCAGTGTTTACAGTTACCCCGGGGTTTCTATCCAGTGTTTACAGTTACCCCAGGGTTTCTATCCAGTGTTTACAGTTATCCCGGTGTTTCTATCCCGTGTTTACAGTTACCCCGGGGTTTCTATCCAGTGTTTACAGTTACCCCGGGGTTTCTATCCAGTGTTTACAGTTACCCCGGGGTTTCTATCCAGTGTTTACAGTTACCCCGGGGTTTCTATCCAGTGTTTACACTTACCCCGGGGTTTCTATCCAGTGTTTACAGTTACCCCAGGGTTTCTATCCAGTGTTTACAGTTACCCTGGGGTTTCTATCCAGTGTTTACACTTACCCCGGGGTTTCTATCCAGTGTTTACAGTTACCCCAGGGTTTCTATCCAGTGTTTACAGTTACCCTGGGGTTTCTATCCAGTGTTTACAGTTACCCCGGGGTTTCTAACCAGTGTTTACAGTTACCCCGGGGTTTCTATCCAGTGTTTACAGTTACCCCGGGGTTTCTATCCAGTGTTTACAGTTACCCCGGGGTTTCTATCCAGTGTTTACAGTTACCCCGGGGTTTCTAACCAGTGTTTACAGTTACCCCGGGGTTTCTATCCAGTGTTTACAGTTACCCCGGGGTTTCTATCCAGTGTTTACAGTTACCCCGGGGTTTCTATCCAGTGTTTACAGTTAACCCGGGGTTTCTATCCAGTGTTTACAGTTACCCCGGGGATTCTATCCAGTGTTTACAGTTACCCCGGGGTTTCTATCCAGTGTTTACAGTTACCCCGGGGTTTCTATCCAGTGTTTACAGTTACCCCAGGGTTTCTATCCAGTGTTTACAGTTACCCCGGGGTTTCTATCCAGTGTTTACAGTTACCCCGGGGTTTCTAACCAGTGTCTACAGTTACCCCGGGGTTTCTATCCAGTGTTTACAGTTACCCCGGGGTTTCTATCCAGTGTTTACAGTTACCCCGGGGTTTCTATCCAGTGTTTACAGTTATCCCGGGGTTTCTATCCAGTGTTTACAGTTATCCCAGGGTTTCTATCCAGTGTTTACAGTTACCCCGGGGTTTCTATCCAGTGTTTACAGTTACCCCGGGGTTTCTATCCAGTGTTTACAGTTACCCCGGGGTTTCTATCCAGTGTTTACAGTTACCCCGGGGGTTCTATCCAGTGTTTACAGTTACCCCAGGGTTTCTATCCAGTGTTTACAGTTACCCCGGGGTTTCTATCCAGTGTTTACAGTTACCCCGGGGTTTCTATCCAGTGTTTACAGTTACCCCGGGGTTTCTATCCAGTGTTTACAGTTACCCCAGGGTTTCTATCCAGTGTTTACAGTTATCCCGGTGTTTCTATCCCGTGTTTACAGTTACCCCGGGGTTTCTATCCAGTGTTTACAGTTACCCCGGGGTTTCTATCCAGTGTTTACAGTTACCCCGGGGTTTCTATCCAGTGTTTACAGTTACCGCGGGGTTTCTATCCAGTGTTTACACTTACCCCGGGGTTTCTATCCAGTGTTTACAGTTACCCCAGGGTTTCTATCCAGTGTTTACAGTTACCCTGGGGTTTCTATCCAGTGTTTACACTTACCCCGGGGTTTCTATCCAGTGTTTACAGTTACCCCAGGGTTTCTATCCAGTGTTTACAGTTACCCTGGGGTTTCTATCCAGTGTTTACAGTTACCCCGGGGTTTCTAACCAGTGTTTACAGTTACCCCGGGGTTTCTATCCAGTGTTTACAGTTACCCCGGGGTTTCTATCCAGTGTTTACAGTTACCCCGGGGTTTCTATCCAGTGTTTACAGTTACCCCGGGGTTTCTAACCAGTGTTTACAGTTACCCCGGGGTTTCTATCCAGTGTTTACAGTTACCCCGGGGTTTCTATCCAGTGTTTACAGTTACCCCGGGGTTTCTATCCAGTGTTTACAGTTAACCCGGGGTTTCTATCCAGTGTTTACAGTTACCCCGGGGATTCTATCCAGTGTTTACAGTTACCCCGGGGTTTCTATCCAGTGTTTACAGTTACCCCGGGGTTTCTATCCAGTGTTTACAGTTACCCCAGGGTTTCTATCCAGTGTTTACAGTTACCCCGGGGTTTCTATCCAGTGTTTACAGTTACCCCGGGGTTTCTAACCAGTGTCTACAGTTACCCCGGGGTTTCTATCCAGTGTTTACAGTTACCCCGGGGTTTCTATCCAGTGTTTACAGTTACCCTGGGGTTTCTATCCAGTGTTTACAGTTACCCCGGGGTTTCTATCCAGTGTCTACAGTTACCCCGGGGTTTCTATCCAGTGTTTACAGTTACCCTGGGGTTTCTATCCAGTGTTTACAGTTACCCCAGGGTTTCTATCCAGTGTTTACAGTTATCCCGGGGTTTCTATCCCGTGTTTACAGTTATCCCGAAACTATCCAGTGTTTACAGTTACCCCCGGGGTTTCTATCCAGTGTTTACAGTTACCCCGGGGTTTCTATCCAATGTTTACAGTTACCCCAGGGTTTCTTTCCAGTGTTTACAGTTACCCTGGGGTTTCTATCCATTGTTTACAGTTACCCCGGGGTTTCTATCCAGTGTTTACAGTTACCTCGGGGTTTCTATCCAGTGTTTACAGTTACCCCGGGGTTTCTATCCAGCGTTTACAGTTACCCCGGGATTTCTATCCAGTGTTTACAGTTACCCCGGGGTTTCTATCCAGTGTTTACAGTTACCCCGGGGTTTCTATCCAGTGTTTACAGTTACCCCTGGGTTTCTATCCAGTGTTTACAGTTACCCCGGGCTTTCTCTCCAGTGTTTACAGTTACCCCAGGGTTTCTATCCAGTGTTTACAGTTACCCCGGGGTTTCTATCCAGTGTTTACAGTTATCCCGATTCTATCCAGTGTTTACAGTTACCCCAGGGTTTCTATCCAGTGTTTACAGTTACCCCGGGGTTTCTATCCAGTGTTTACAGTTACCCCGGGGTTTCTATCCAGTGTTTTCAGTTACCCCGGGGATTCTATCCAGTGTTTACAGTTACCCCGGGGTTTCTATCCAGTGTTTACAGTTACCCCGGGGTTTCTATCCAGTGTTTACAGTTATCCCGATTCTATCCAGTGTTTACAGTTACCCCGGGGTTTCTATCCAGTGTTTACAGTTACCCCGGGGTTTCTATCCAGTGTTTACAGTTATCCCGGGGTTTCTATCCAGTGTTTACAGTTATCCCAGGGTTTCTATCCAGTGTTTACAGTTACCCCGGGGTTTCTATCCAGTGTTTACAGTTACCCCGGGGTTTCTATCCAGTGTTTACAGTTACCCCGGGGTTTCTATCCAGTTTTTACTGTTATCCCGGGGTTTCTATCCAGTGTTTACAGTTACCCCGGGGTTTCTATCCAGTGTTTACAGTTACCCCGGGGTTTCTATCCAGTGTTTACAGTTACCCCGGGGTTTCTATCCAGTGTTTACAGTTACCCCGGGGTTTCTATCCAGTGTTTACAGTTACCTCGGGGTTTCTATCCAGTGCTGTTAATGCCTCTCTGTGTGTTTTGTTACTGGTGATGTGGTTTGAAGCTGCCAGCATATCTGGGAAACAGCAGAGAAATGGTATCGTAACCACTTGTGCACACCTTCAGCCCCTTGCTAAATACTAAAGTAACACTTTGATGAGTGAGCATTATTATTGCTGAATGATATCCAGCCTTTTCCTTCGAACAGAAAACGTATCAACAGGCTGAAAATAACTTTCTAATTTATGTTAATTGTGAACATTGCAGGAATCCTCCCAGAGTTCATAGTTTAAATTTAATTTCTATTGCTGATAATGTGAGCAACAAGTTGTAAGCTTACAGGAAAAACTGTTCGTATTTACAGGAAAAACTGTTCGTATTTCTACAGTTTCCTGTGGTCTGCTGTGTTTTTAGTTGTCGGTTATTTATACTTTCCAACTTCTCATTGCAGGTTCCAGTCACCAAGCAAAGATTCGTGTCATAGCACTGAGCTTAAATTGCTGATAAGTTTCTTAAACAGGCGGGATATGGTTCGAACACAATGTTTATCACAACTCTCATTATGTTCATGTTTCACAATGTTTCCTCACAAATCATGTGTACTGTTGTACTGAAAATGACCTCCCATAGGATAGCGGCAACACTGTCATTTCTGTGGAATTAGAAGCTTTCCAAATCATTTGCTTCATCCGAGAATTTACTGTCCTGAGCTGACTCATCCCACCCCCATTCTCTCCTATTTCTTTCTCTCTCTCCAATTTCCTCTTTAATGCAATGATTCATTGACCCCCCTCAACTATTCTCTGTTGTGGTGAGTTCTACAAACCAACACTGGCCTAAATATCACCTGAATAGCTTCGGAAACGTCATTAAACTCATTAAATCTTTCTAAGATCTGTCCATTTAATTCTAATCCCCACACATTCTTCATATCACTGGGTGTTTTCTCCTTCATGTATTTGTCCAGTTCCTGTTTAGAGGACATTGCCATGTTTTCACCACCTTATCCAAATCCGAGGCACATGTTGAATGGGAAAGATATTCCTCTGATTCACTCACTACTCAGAATTACAGTGCAGAAGGAATCCATTCAGCTTATCAAGTCTGCACTGACTAACAATCCCACCTAAGCCCTATCTCCATAACCCCTCATATATATCCTGCTAACCCTCCTGACACTAAGGGTCAACTTAGCATGGCTAATCCACCTAACCCACACATCTTTGGAGGGGGGAGAGTTTAAAAAGCGGGAACAGAGAGCGGGGAGAGTTTAAAGAGCGGGAACAGAGAGCGGGGAGAGTTTAAATAGCGGGAACAGAGAGCGGGGAGAGTTTAAAGAGCGGGAACACAGAGCGGGGAGAGTTTAAAGAGCAGGAACACAGAGCGGGGAGAGTTTAAAGAGCGGGAACACAGAGCGGGGAGAGTTTAAAGAGCTGGAACAGAGAGCGGGGAGAGTTTAAAGAGCGGGAACACAGAGCGGGGAGAGATTAAAGAGCGAGAACACAGAGCGGGGAGAGTTTAAAGAGCGAGAACACAGAGCGGGGAGAGTTTAAAGAGCGGGAACAGAGAGCGGGGAGAGTTTAAATAGCGGGAACAGAGAGCGGGGAGAGTTTAAAGAGCGGGAACACAGAGCGGGGAGAGTTTAAAAAGCGGGAACAGAGAGCGGGGAGAGTTTAAAGAGCGGGAACACAGAGCGGGGAGAGTTTAAAGAGCTGGAACAGAGAGCGGGGAGAGTTTAAAGAGTGGGAACACAGAGCGGGGAGAGTTTAAAGAGCGGGAACACAGAGCGGGGAGAGATTAAAGAGCGAGAACACAGAGCGGGGAGAGTTTAAAGAGCGAGAACACAGAGCGGGGAGAGTTTAAAGAGCGTGAACACAGAGCGGGGAGAGATTAAAGAGTGAGAACACAGAGCGGGGAGAGTTTAAAGAGCGTGAACACAGAGCGGGGAGAGATTAAAGAGCGAGAACACAGAGCGGGGAGAGTTTAAAGAGCGTGAACACAGAGCGGGGAGAGATTAAAGAGCGAGAACACAGAGCGGGGAGAGTTTAAAGAGCGGGAACACAGAGCGGGGAGAGTTTAAAGAGCGGGAACACAGAGCGGGGGGAGTTTAAAGAGCGGGAACACAGAGCGGGGAGAGTTTAAAGAGCGGGAACACAGAGCGGGGAGAGTTTAAAGAGCGGGAACACAGAGCGGGGAGAGTTTAAAGAGCGGGAACACAGAGCGGGGAGAGTTTAAAAAGTGGGAACACAGAGCGGGGAGAGTTTAAAGAGCGAGAACACAGAGCGGGGAGAGTTTAAAGAGCGAGAACACAGAGCGGGGAGTGTTTAAAGAGCGAGAACACAGAGCGGGGAGAGATTAAAGAGCGAGAACACAGAGCGGGGAGAGTTTAAAGAGCGGGAAAACAGAGCGGGGAGAGTTTAAAGAGCGAGAACACATAGCGGGGAGAGTCTAAAGAGCGGGAACACAGAGCGGGGAGAGTTTAAAGAGCGAGAACACAGAGCGGGGAGAGTTTAAAGAGCGAGAACACAGAGCGGGGAGAGTCTAAAGAGCGGGAACACAGAGCGGGGAGAGTTTAAAGAGTGGGAACACAGAGCGGGGAGAGTTTAAAGAGTGGGAACACAGAGCGGGGAGAGTTTAAAGAGTGGGAACACAGAGCGGGGAGAGTTTAAAGAGCGGGAAAACAGAGCGGGGAGAGTTTAAAGAGCGAGAACACATAGCGGGGAGAGTCTAAAGAGCGGGAACACAGAGCGGGGAGAGTTTAAAGAGTGGGAACACAGAGCGGGGAGAGTTTAAAGAGCGGGAAAACAGAGCGGGGAGAGTTTAAAGAGCGGGAACACAGAGCGGGGAGAGTTTAAAGAGCGAGAACACAGAGCGGGGAGAGTTTAAAGAGGGAGAACACAGAGCGGGGAGTGTTTAAAGAGCGGGAACACAGAGCGGGGAGAGTTTAAAGAGCGGGAAAACAGAGCGGGGAGAGTTTAAAGAGCGAGAACACATAGCGGGGAGAGTCTAAAGAGCGAGAACACAGAGCGGGGAGAGTTTAAAGAGTGGGAGCACAGAGCGGGGAGAGTCTAAAGAGCGAGAACACAGAGCGGGGAGAGTTTAAAGAGCGAGAACACATAGCGGGGAGAGTCTAAAGAGCGAGAACACAGAGCGGGGAGAGTTTAAAGAGCGGGAACACAGAGCGGGGAGAGTTTAAAGAGCGAGAACACATAGCGGGGAGAGTCTAAAGAGCGGGAACACAGAGCGGGGAGAGTTTAAAGAGCGAGAACACATAGCGGGGAGAGTCTAAAGAGCGGGAACACAGAGCGGGGAGAGTTTAAAGAGCGAGAACACATAGCGGGGAGAGTCTAAAGAGCGGGAACACAGAGCGGGGAGAGTTTAAAGAGCGAGAACACAGAGCGGGGAGAGTTTAAAGAGCGGGAACACAGAGCGGGGAGAGATTAAAGAGCGAGAACACAGAGCGGGGAGAGTTTAAAGAGCGAGAACACAGAGCGGGGAGAGTTTAAAGAGCGGGAACAAGGAGCGGGGAGAGTTTAAAGAGCAGGAACACAGAGCGGGGAGAGTTTAAAGAGCGGGAACACAGAGCAGGGGAGAGTTTAAAGAGCAGGAACACAGAGCAGGGGAGAGTTTAAAGAGCAGGAACACAGAGCAGGGGAGAGTTTAAAGAGCGGGAACACAGAGCGGGGAGAGTTTAAAGAGCGGGAACACAGAGCAGGGGAGAGTTTAAAGAGCAGGAACACAGAGCAGGGGAGAGTTTAAAGAGCGGGAACACAGAGCAGGGGAGAGTTTAAAGAGCGGGAACACAGAGCAGGGGAGAGTTTAAAGAGCAGGAACACAGAGCAGGGGAGAGTTTAAAGAGCGGGAACACAGAGCGGGGAGAGTTTAAAGAGCGGGAACACAGAGCAGGGGAGAGTTTAAAGAGCAGGAACACAGAGCAGGGGAGAGTTTAAAGAGCAGGAACACAGAGCAGGGGAGAGTTTAAAGAGCGGGAACACAGAGCGGGGAGAGTTTAAAGAGCAGGAACACAGAGCGGGGAGAGTTTAAAGAGCGGGAACACAGAGCGGGGAGAGTTTAAAGAGCGGGAACACAGAGCGGGGAGAGTTTAAAGAGTGGGAACACAGAGCGGGGAGAGTTTAAAGAGCGAGAACACAGAGCGGGGAGAGATTAAAGAGCGGGAACACAGAGCGGGGAGTGTTTAAAGAGCGGGAACACAGAGCGGGGAGAGATTAAAGAGCGGGAACACAGAGCGGGGAGTGTTTAAAGAGCGGGAACACAGAGCGGGGAGAGATTAAAGAGCGGGAACACAGAGCGGGGAATGTTTAAAGAGCGGGAACACAGAGCGGGGAGAGATTAAAGAGCGGGAACACAGAGCGGGGAGTGTTTAAAGAGCGGGAACACAGAGCGGGGAGAGATTAAAGAGCGAGAACACAGAGCGGGGAGAGATTAAAGAGCGGGAACACAGAGCGGGGAGTGTTTAAAGAGCGGGAACACAGAGCGGGGAGAGGTTAAAGAGCGAGAACACAGAGCGGGGAGAGTTTAAAGAGCGGGAACACAGAGCGGGGAGAGTTTAAAGAGCGGGAACACAGAGCGGGGAGAGTTTAAAGAGCGGGAACACAGAGCGGGGAGAGGTTAAAGAGCGAGAACACAGAGCGGGGAGAGTTTAAAGAGCGAGAACACAGAGCGGGGAGAGTTTAAAGAGTGGGAACACAGAGCGGGGAGAGATTAAAGAGCGAGAACACAGAGCGGGAAGAGTTTAAAGAGCGAGAACACAGAGCGGGGAGAGGTTAAAGAGCGAGAACACAGAGCGGGGAGAGTTTAAAGAGCGAGAACACAGAGCGGGGAGAGTTTAAAGAGTGGGAACACAGAGCGGGGAGAGATTAAAGAGCGAGAACACAGAGCGGGGAGAGTTTAAAGAGCGAGAACACAGAGCGGGGACAGTTTAAAGAGCGAGAACACAGAGCGGGGAGAGTTTAAAGAGCGGGAACACAGAGCGGGGTGAGTTTAAAGAGCGGGAACACAGAGCGGGGAGTGTTTAAAGAGAGAGAACACAGAGCGGGGGGAGTTTAAAGAGCGAGAACACAGAGCGGGAAGAGTTTAAAGAGCGAGAACACAGAGCGGGGAGAGATTAAAGAGCGAGAACACAGAGCGGGGGGAGTCTAAAGAGCGGGAACACAGAGCGGAGAGAGTTTAAAGAGCGAGAACACAGAGCGGGGAGTGTTTAAAGAGCGAGAACACAGAGCGGGGAGAGTTTAAAGAGTGGGAACACAGAGTGGAGAGAGTTTAAAGAGCGAGAACACAGAGCGGAGAGAGTTTAAAGAGCGAGAACACAGAGCGGGGAGTGTTTAAAGAGCGAGAACACAGAGCGGGGAGAGTTTAAAGAGCGAGAACACAGAGCGGAGAGAGTTTAAAGAGCGAGAACACAGAGCGGGGAGTGTTTAAAGAGCGAGAACACAGAGCGGGGAGAGTTTAAAGAGCTGGAACACAGAGTGGGGAGAGTTTAAAGAGCGAGAACACAGAGCGGGGAGAGTTTAAAGAGCGGGAACACAGAGCGGGGAGAGTTTAAAGAGCGAGAACACATAGTGGGGGGAGTTTAAAGAGCGGGAACACAGAGCGGAGAGAGTTTAAAGAGCGAGAACACAGAGCGGGGAGAGTTTAAAGAGCGGGAACACAGAGCGGGGAGAGATTAAAGAGCGAGAACACAGAGCGGGGAGAGTTTAAAGAGCGAGAACACAGAGCGGGGAGAGATTAAAGAGTGGGAACACAGAGCGGGGAGAGATTAAAGAGCGAGAACACAGAGCGGGGAGAGTTTAAAGAGCGAGAACACAGAGCGGGGAGAGTTTAAAGATGGGAACACAGAGCGGGGAGAGATTAAAGAGCGAGAACACAGAGCGGGGAGAGTTTAAAGAGCGGGAACACAGAGCGGGGAGAGATTAAAGAGCGAGAACACAGAGCGGGGAGAGTTAAAAGAGCGAGAACACAGAGCGGGGAGAGTTTAAAGAGCGAGAACACAGAGCGGGCAGAGTTTAAAGAGTGGGAACACAGAGCGGGGAGAGTTTAAAGAGCGAGAACACAGAGCGGGGACAGTTTAAAGAGTGGGAACACAGAGCGGGGAGAGTTTAAAGAGCGAGAACACAGAGTGGGGAGAGTTTAAAGAGTGGGAACACAGAGCGGGGAGTGTTTAAAGAGCGGGAACACAGAGCGGGGGGAGTTTAAAGAGCGAGAACACAGAGCGGGGAGAGTTTAAAGAGCTAGAACACAGAGCGGGGAGAGTTTAAAGAGCGAGAACACAGAGCGGGGAGAGTTTAAAGAGCGAGAACACAGAGCGGGGAGAGTTTAAAGAGTGGGAACACAGAGCGGGGAGAGATTAAAGAGCGAGAACACACAGCGGGGAGTGTTTAAAGAGCGGGAACACAGACCGGGGAGAGTTTAAAGAGCGGGAACACAGAGCGGGGAGAGTTTAAAGAGAGAGAACACAGAGCGGGGAGAGTTTAAAGAGCGAGAACACAGAGCAGGGGGAGTTTAAAGAGCGAGAACACAGAGCGGGGGGAGTTTAAAGAGCGGGAACAGAGAGCGGAGAGAGTTTAAAGAGCGAGAACACAGAGCGGGGAGAGTTTAAAGAGCGGGAACTCAGAGCGGGAAGAGATTAAAGAGCGAGAACACAGAGCGGAGAGAGTTTAAAGAGCGAGAACACAGAGCGGGGAGAGTTTAAAGAGCGTGAAAACAGAGCGGGGAGAAATTAAAGAGCGCGAACACAGAGCGGGGAGAGTTTAAAGAGCGAGAACACAGAGCGGGGAGAGTTTAAAGAGCGGGAACACAGAGCGGGGAGAGTTTAAAGAGCGAGAACACATAGCGGGGGGAGTTTAAAGAGCGGGAACACAGAGCAGAGAGAGTTTAAAGAGCGGGAACACAGAGCGGGGAGAGTTTAAAGAGCGAGAACACAGAGCGGGGAGAGTTTAAAGAGCGGGAACAAAGAGCGGAGAGAGTTTAAAGAGCGGGAACACAGGGCGGGGAGAGATTAAAGAGCGAGAACACAGAGCGGGGAGAGTTTAAACAGCGGGAACACAGAGCGGGGAGAGTTTAAAGAGTGGGAACACAGAGCGGGGAGAGTTTAAAGAGCGGGAACACAGAGCGGGGAGAGTTTAAAGAGCGAGAACACAGAGCGGGGAGTGTTTAAAGAGTGGGAACACAGAGCGGGAGAGTTTAAAGAGTGGGAACACAGAGCGGGGAGAGTTTAAAGAGTGGGAACACAGAGCGGGGATAGTTTAACGAGCGAGAACACAGAGCGGGGAGAGTTTAAAGAGCGAGAACACAGAGCGGGGAGAGTTTAAAGAGCGAGAACAAAGAGTGGGGAGAGTTTAAAGAGCGAGAACACTGAGCGGGGAGAGTTTAAAGAGTGGGTACACAGAGCGGGGAGAGTTTAAAGAGCGAGAACACAGAGCGGGGAGAGTTTAACGAGCGAGAACACAGAGCGGGGAGAGTTTAAAGAGTGGGAACACAGAGCGGGGAGAGTTTAAAGAGCGAGAACACAGAGCGGGGAGAGTTTAAAGAGTGGGAACACAGAGCGGGGAGAGTTTAAAGAGTGGGAACACAGAGCGGGGAGAGTTTAAAGAGTGGGAACACAGAGCGGGGAGAGTTTAAAGAGTGGGAACACAGAGCGGGGAGAGTTTAAAGAGTGGGAACACAGAGCGGGGATAGTTTAAAGAGTGGGAACACAGAGCGGGGAGAGTTTAAAGAGTGGGAACACAGAGCGGGGAGAGTTTAACGAGCGAGAACACAGAGCGGGGAGAGTTTAAAGAGTGGGAACACAGAGCGGGGAGAGTTTAACGAGCGAGAACACAGAGCGGGGAGAGTTTAAAGAGCGGGAACACAGAGCGGGGAGAGTTTAAAGGGCGAGAACACAGAGCGGGGAGAGTTTAAACAGCGAGAACACTGAGCGGGGACAGTTTAAAGAGTGGGAACACAGAGCGGGGAGAGTTTAAAGAGCGAGAACACAGAGTGGGGAGAGTTTAAAGAGCGAGAACACAGAGCGGGGAGAGTTTAAAGAGCGGGAACACAGAGCGGGAAGAGTTTAAAGAGCGGGAACACAGAGCGGGGAGGGTTTAAAGAGCGGGAACACAGAGCGGGGAGGGTTTAAAGAGCGGGAACACAGAGCGGGGAGAGATTAAAGAGTGGGAACACAGAGCGGGGAGAGATTAAAGAGTGGGAACACAGAGCGGGGAGAGATTAAAGAGCGGGAACACAGAGCGGGGAGAGTTTAAAGAGCGGGAACACAGAGCGGGGAGAGATTAAAGAGTGGGAACACAGAGCGGGGAGTGTTTAAAGAGCGAGAACACAGAGCGGGGAGAGTTTAAAGAGCGGGAACACAGAGCGGGGAGAGTATAAAGAGTGAGAACACATAGCGGGGAGAGTCTAAAGAGCGGGAACACAGAGCGGAGAGAGTTTAAAGAGCGAGAACACAGAGCGGGGAGAGTTTAAAGAGCGGGAACACAGAGCGGGGAGAGATTAAAGAGCGAGAACACAGAGCGGGGAGAGTTTAAAGAGCAGGAACACAGAGCAGGGGAGAGTTTAAAGAGTGGGAACACAGAGCGGGGAGAGTTTAACGAGCGAGAACACAGAGCGGGGAGAGTTTAAAGAGCGAGAACACAGAGCGGGGAGTGTTTAAAGAGCGGGAACACAGAGCGGGGAGAGTTTAAAGAACGGGAACATAGAGCGGGGAGTGTTTAAAGAGCGGGAACACAGAGCGGGGAGAGATTAAAGAGCGAGAACACAGAGCGGGGAGAGTTTAAAGAGCGAGAACACTGAGCGGGGACAGTTTAAAGAGTGGGAACACACAGCGGGGAGAGTTTAAAGAGCGGGAACACAGAGCGGGGGGAGTTTAAAGAGCGAGAACACAGAGCGGGGAGAGATTAAAGAGCGAGAACACAGAGCGGGGGGAGTTTAAAGAGCGGGAACACAGAGCGGAGAGAGTTTAAAGAGCGAGAACACAGAGCGGGGAGTGTTTAAAGAGCGAGAACACAGAGCGGGGAGAGTTTAAAGAGCGAGAACACAGAGCGGAGAGAGTTTAAAGAGCGAGAACACAGAGCGGGGAGTGTTTAAAGAGCGAGAACACAGAGCGGGGAGAGTTTAAAGAGCTGGAATACAGAGTGGGGAGAATTTAAAGAGCGAGAACACAGAGCGGGGAGAGTTTAAAGAGCGGGAACACAGAGCGGGTAGAGTTTAAAGAGCGAGAACACATAGCGGGGGGAGTTTAAAGAGCGGGAACACAGAGCGGAGAGAGTTTAAAGAGCGAGAACACAGAGCGGGGAGAGTTTAAAGAGCGGGAACACAGAGCGGGGAGAGATTAAAGAGCGAGAACACAGAGCGGGGAGAGTTTAAAGAGCGAGAACACAGAGCGTGGAGAGTTTAAAGAGTGGGAACACAGAGCGGGGAGAGATTAAAGAGCGAGAACACAGAGCGGGGAGAGTTTAAAGAGCGGGAACACAGAGCGGGGAGAGATTAAAGAGCGAGAACACAGAGCGGGGAGAGTTTAAAGAGCGGGAACACAGAGCGGGGAGAGATTAAAGAGCGAGAACACAGAGCGGGGAGAGTTTGAAGAGCGAGAACACAGAGCTGGGAGAGTTTAAAGAGCGAGAACACAGAGCGGGGAGAGTTTAAAGAGTGGGAACACAGAGCGGGGAGAGTTTAAAGAGCGAGAACACAGAGCGGGGAAAGTTTAAAGAGTGGGAACACAGAGCGGGGAGAGTTTAAAGAGCGAGAACACAGAGTGGGGAGAGTTTAAAGAGCGGGAACACAGAGCGGAGAGAGTTTAAAGAGTGGGAACACAGAGCAGGGAGTGTTTAAAGAGCGAGAACACAGAGCGGGGAGAGTTTAAAGAGCGGGAACACAGAGCGGGGAGAGTTTAAAGAGCGGGAACACAGAGCGGGGGGAGTTTAAAGAGCGGGAACACAGAGCGGGAAGAGATTAAAGAGAGAGAACACAGAGCGGGGAGAGTTTAAAGAGCGAGAACACAGAGCAGGGGGAGTTTAAAGTGCTAGAACACAGAGCGGGGAGAGTTTAAAGAGCGGGAACTCAGAGCGGGAAGAGATTAAAGAGAGAGAACACAGAGCGGGGAGAGTTTAAAGAGCGAGAACACAGAGCAGGGGGAGTTTAAAGAGCGAGAACACAGAGCGGGGGGAGTTTAAAGAGCGGGAACACAGAGCGGAGAGAGTTTAAAGAGCGAGAACACAGAGCGGGGAGAGTTTAAAGAGCGGGAACTCAGAGCGGGAAGAGATTAAAGAGCCAGAACACAGAGCGGAGAGAGTTTAAAGAGCGAGAACACAGAGCGGGGAGAGTTTAAAGAGCGTGAAAACAGAGCGGGGAGAGATTAAAGAGCGAGAACACAGAGCGGGGAGAGTTTAAAGAGCGAGAACACAGAGTGGGGAGAGTTTAAAGAGCGGGAACACAGAGCGGGGAGAGTTTAAAGAGCGAGAACACATAGCGGGGGGAGTTTAAAGAGCGGGAACACAGAGCAGAGAGAGTTTAAAGAGCGGGAACACAGAGCGGGGAGAGTTTAAAGAGCGAGAACACAGAGCGGGGAGAGTTTAAAGAGCGGGAACACAGAGCGGAGAGAGTTTAAAGAGCGGGAACACAGAGCGGGGAGAGATTAAAGAGCGAGAACACAGAGCGGGGAGAGTTTAAAGAGCGGGAACACAGAGCGGGGAGAGTTTAAAGAGTGGGAACACAGAGCGGGGAGAGTTTAAAGAGCGGGAACACAGAGCGGGGAGAGTTTAAAGAGCGGGAACACAGAGCGGGGAGAGTTTAAAGAGTGAGAACACATAGCGGGGGGAGTTTAAAGAGCGGGAACACAGAGCGGAGAGAATTTAAAGAGCGACAACACAGAGCGGGGAGAGTTTAAAGAGTGAGAACACATAGCGGGGGGAGTTTAAAGAGCGGGAACACAGAGCGGAGAGAATTTAAAGAGCAAGAACACAGAGCGGGGAGAGTTTAAAGAGCGGGAACACAGAGCGGGGAGAGATTAAAGAGCGAGAACACAGAGTGGGGAGAGTTTAAAGAGTGGGAACACCGAGCGGGGAGAGTTTAAAGAGTGGGAACACAGAGCGGGGAGAGTTTAAAGAGTGGGAACACAGAGCAGGGAGAGTTTAAAGAGTGGGAACACAGAGCGGGGATAGTTTAACGAGCGAGAACACAGAGCGGGGAGAGTTTAAAGAGCGAGAACACAGAGCGGGGAGAGATTAAAGAGCGAGAACACAGAGCGGGGAGAGTTTAAAGAGCGAGAACACTGAGCGGGTTGAGTTTAAAGAGTGGGTACACAGAGCGGGGAGAGTTTAAAGAGCGAGAACACAGAGCGGGGAGAGTTTAACGAGCGAGAACACAGAGCGGGGAGAGTTTAAAGAGTGGGAACACAGAGCGGGGAGAGTTTAAAGAGCGAGAACACAGAGCGGGGAGTGTTTAAAGAGTGGGAACACAGAGCGGGGAGAGTTTAAAGAGTGGGAACACAGAGCGGGGAGAGTTTAAAGAGCGGGAACACAGAGCGGGGAGAGATTAAAGAGTGGGAACACAGAGCGGGGAGAGTTTAAAGAGCGGGAACACAGAGCGGGGAGAGTTTAAAGAGTGGGAACACAGAGCGGGGAGAGTTTAAAGAGTGGGAACACAGAGCGGGGAGAGTTTAAAGAGTGGGAACACAGAGCGGGAAGAGTTTAAAGAGTGGGAACACAGAGCGGGGAGAGTTTAAAGAGTGGGAACACAGAGCGGGGAGAGTTTAAAGAGCGGGAACACAGAGCGGGGAGAGTTTAAAGAGTGGGAACACAGAGCGGGGAGAGTTTAACGAGCGAGAACACAGAGCGGGGAGAGTTTAAAGAGTGGGAACACAGAGCGGGGAGAGTTTAACGAGCGAGAACACAGAGCGGGGAGAGTTTAAAGAGCGAGAACACAGAGCGGGGAGAGTTTAAAGAGCGGGAACACAGAGCGGGGAGAGATTAAAGAGCGAGAACACAGAGCGGGGAGAGTTTAAAGAGCGAGAACACTGAGCGGGGACAGTTTAAAGAGTGGGAACACAGAGCGGGGAGAGTTTAAAGAGCGAGAACACAGAGTGGGGAGAGTTTAAAGAGCGAGAACACAGAGCGGGGAGAGTTTAAAGAGCAGGAACACAGAGCGGAGAGAGTTTAAAGAGCGAGAACACTGAGCGGGGACAGTTTAAAGAGTGGGAACACAGAGCGGGGAGAGTTTAAAGAGCGAGAACACAGAGTGGGGAGAGTTTAAAGAGCGAGAACACAGAGCGGGGAGAGTTTAAAGAGCAGGAACACAGAGCGGAGAGAGTTTAAAGAGCGAGAACACAGAGCGGGGAGAGTTTAAAGAGCGGGAACACAGAGCGGGGAGAGTTTAAAGAGCGGGAACACAGAGCGGGGAGGGTTTAAAGAGCGGGAACACAGAGCGGGGAGGGTTTAAAGAGCGGGAACACAGAGCGGGGAGAGATTAAAGAGTGGGAACACAGAGCGGGGAGAGATTAAAGAGTGGGAACACAGAGCGGGGAGAGATTAAAGAGCGGGAACAGAGAGCGGGGAGAGTTTAAAGAGCGGGAACACATAGCGGGGAGAGTCTAAAGAGCGGGAACACAGAGCGGAGAGAGTTTAAAGAGCGAGAACACAGAGCGGGGAGAGTTTAAAGAGCGGGAACGCAGAGCGGGGAGAGATTAAAGAGCGAGAACACAGAGCGGGGAGAGTTTAAAGAGCGAGAACACAGAGCGGGGAGAGTTTAAAGAGCGGGAACAAGGAGCGGGGAGTGTTTAAAGAGCGGGAACACAGAGCGGGGAGAGTTTAAAGAGCAGGAACACAGAGCAGGGGAGAGTTTAAAGAGTGGGAACACAGAGCGGGGAGAGTTTAACGAGCGAGAACACAGAGCGGGGAGAGTTTAAAGAGCGAGAACACAGAGCGGGGAATGTTTAAAGAGCGGGAACACAGAGCGGGGAGAGTTTAAAGAACGGGAACACAGAGCGGGGAGTGTTTAAAGAGCGGGAAGACAGAGCGGGGAGAGATTAAAGAGCGAGAACACAGAGCGGGGAGAGTTTAAAGAGCGAGAACACTGAGCGGGGACAGTTTAAAGAGTGGGAACACACATTGGGGAGAGTTTAAAGAGTGGGAACACAGAGCGGGGGGAGTTTAAAGAGCGAGAACACAGAGCGGGGAGAGATTAAAGAGCGAGAACACAGAGCGGGGAGAGATTAAAGAGCGAGAACACAGAGCGGGGAGAGATTAAAGAGCGAGAACACAGAGCGGGGGGAGTGTAAAGAGCGGGAACACAGAGCGGAGAGAGTTTAAAGAGCGAGAACACAGAGCGGGGAGTGTTTAAAGAGCGAGAACACAGAGCGGGGAGAGTTTAAAGAGCTGGAATACAGAGTGGGGAGAATTTAAAGAGAGAGAACACAGAGCGGGGAGAGTTTAAAGAGCGGGAACACAGAGCGGGTAGAGTTTAAAGAGCGAGAACACATAGCGGGGGGAGTTTAAAGAGCGGGAACACAGAGCGGAGAGAGTTTAAAGAGCGAGAACACAGAGCGGGGAGAGTTTAAAGAGCGGGAACACAGAGCGGGGAGAGATTAAAGAGCGAGAACACAGAGCGGGGAGAGTTTAAAGAGCGAGAACACAGAGCGGGGAGAGTTTAAAGAGTGGGAACACAGAGCGGGGAGAGATTAAAGAACGAGAACACAGAGCGGGGAGAGTTTAAAGAGCGGGAACACAGAGCGGGGAGAGATTAAAGAGCGAGAACATAGAGCGGGGAGAGTTTAAAGAGCGGGAACACAGAGCGGGGAGAGATTAAAGAGCGAGAACACAGAGCGGGGAGAGTTTAAAGAGCGAGAACACAGAGCTGGGAGAGTTTAAAGAGCGAGAACACAGAGCGGGGAGAGTTTAAAGAGTGGGAACACAGAGCGGGGAGAGTTTAAAGAGCGAGAACACAGAGCGGGGAAAGTTTAAAGAGTGGGAACACAGAGCGGGGAGAGTTTAAAGAGCGAGAACACAGAGTGGGGAGAGTTTAAAGAGCGGGAACACAGAGCGGAGAGAGTTTAAAGAGTGGGAACACAGAGCAGGGAGTGTTTAAAGAGCGGGAACACAGAGCGGGGGGAGTTTAAAGAGCGAGAACACAGAGCGGGGAGAGTTTAAAGTGCTAGAACACAGAGCGGGGAGAGTTTAAAGAGCGAGAACACAGAGCGGGGAGAGTTTAAAGAGCGAGAACACAGAGCGGGGAGAGTTTAAAGAGTGGGAACACAGAGCGGTGAGAGATTAAAGAGCGAGAACACACAGCGGGGAGTGTTTAAAGAGCGGGAACTCAGAGCGGGAAGAGATTAAAGAGAGAGAACACAGAGCGGGGAGAGTTTAAAGAGCGAGAACACAGAGCAGGGGGAGTTTAAAGAGCGAGAACACAGAGCGGGGGGAGTTTAAAGAGCGGGAACACAGAGCGGAGAGAGTTTAAAGAGCGAGAACACAGAGCGGGGAGAGTTTAAAGAGCGGGAACTCAGAGCGGGAAGAGATTAAAGAGCGAGAACACAGAGCGGAGAGCGTTTAAAGAGCGAGAACACAGAGCGGGGAGAGTTTAAAGAGCGTGAAAACAGAGCGGGGAGAGATTAAAGAGCGAGAACACAGAGCGGGGAGAGTTTAAAGAGCGAGAACACAGAGCGGGGAGAGTTTAAAGAGCGGGAACACAGAGCGGGGAGAGTTTAAAGAGCGAGAACACATAGCGGGGGGAGTTTAAAGAGCGGGAACACAGAGCAGAGAGAGTTTAAAGAGCGGGAACACAGAGCGGGGAGAGTTTAAAGAGCGGGAACACAGAGCGGAGAGAGTTTAAAGAGCGAGAACACAGAGCGGGGAGAGTTTAAAGAGCGGGAACACAGAGCGGAGAGAGTTTAAAGAGCGGGAACACAGAGCGGGGAGAGATTAAAGAGCGAGAACACAGAGCGGGGAGAGTTTAAAGAGCGGGAACACAGAGCGGGGAGAGTTTAAAGAGTGGGAACACAGAGCGGGGAGAGTTTAAAGAGCGGGAACACAGAGCGGGGAGAGTTTAAAGAGCGGGAACACAGAGCGGGGAGAGTTTAAAGAGTGAGAACACATAGCGGGGGGAGTTTAAAGAGCGGGAACACAGAGCGGAGAGAGTTTAAAGAGTGAGAACACATAGCGGGGGGAGTTTAAAGAGCGGGAACACAGAGCGGAGAGAATTTAAAGAGCGAGAACACAGAGCGGGGAGAGTTTAAAGAGCGGGAACACAGAGTGGGGAGAGATTAAAGAGCGAGAACACAGAGTGGGGAGAGTTTAAAGAGTGGGAACACCGAGCGGGGAGAGTTTAAAGAGTGGGAACACAGAGCGGGGAGAGTTTAAAGAGTGGGAACACAGACCGGGGAGAGTTTAAAGAGTGGGAACACAGAGCGGGGATAGTTTAACGAGCGAGAACACAGAGCGGGGAGAGTTTAAAGAGCGAGAACACAGAGCGGGGAGAGATTAAAGAGCGAGAACACAGAGCGGGGAGAGTTTAAAGAGCGAGAACACAGAGCGGGGAGAGTTTAACGAGCGAGAACACAGAGCGGGGAGAGTTTAAAGAGTGGGAACACAGAGCGGGGAGAGTTTAAAGAGCGAGAACACAGAGCGGGGAATGTTTAAAGAGTGGGAACACAGAGCGGGGAGAGTTTAAAGAGTGGGAACACAGAGCGGGGAGAGTTTAAAGAGCGGGAACACAGAGCGGGGAGAGATTAAAGAGTGGGAACACAGAGCGGGGAGAGTTTAAAGAGCGGGAACACAGAGCGGGGAGAGTTTAAAGAGTGGGAACACAGAGCGGGGAGAGTTTAAAGAGTGGGAACACAGAGCGGGGAGAGTTTAAAGAGTGGGAACACAGAGCGGGAAGAGTTTAAAGAGTGGGAACACAGAGCGGGGAGAGTTTAAAGAGTGGGAACACAGAGCGGGGAGAGTTTAAAGAGCGGGAACACAGAGCGGGGAGAGTTTAAAGAGTGGGAACACAGAGCGGGGAGAGTTTAACGAGCGAGAACACAGAGCGGGGAGAGTTTAAAGAGTGGGAACACAGAGCGGGGAGAGTTTAACGAGCGAGAACACAGAGCGGGGAGAGTTTAAAGAGCGAGAACACAGAGCGGGGAGAGTTTAAAGAGCGAGAACACAGAGCGGGGAGAGTTTAAAGAGAGAGAACACTGAGCGGGGACAGTTTAAAGAGTGGGAACACAGAGCGGGGAGAGTTTAAAGAGCGAGAACACAGAGTGGGGAGAGTTTAAAGAGCGAGAACACAGAGCGGGGAGAGTTTAAAGAGCAGGAACACAGAGCGGAGAGAGTTTAAAGAGCGAGAACACTGAGCGGGGACAGTTTAAAGAGTGGGAACACAGAGCGGGGAGAGTTTAAAGAGCGAGAACACAGAGTGGGGAGAGTTTAAAGAGCGAGAACACAGAGCGGGGAGAGTTTAAAGAGCAGGAACACAGAGCGGGGAGAGTTTAAAGAGCGAGAACACAGAGTGGGGAGGCTTTAAAGAGCGGGAACACAGAGCGGGGAGAGATTAAAGAGTGGGAACACAGAGCGGGGAGAGATTAAAGAGTGGGAATACAGAGCGGGGAGAGATTAAAGAGCGGGAACAGAGAGCGGGGAGAGTTTAAAGAGCGGGAACACAGAGCGGGGAGAGATTAAAGAGTGGGAACACAGAGCGGGGAGTGTTTAAAGAGCGAGAACACAGAGCGGGGAGAGTTTAAAGCGCGAGAACACAGAGCGGGGAGAGTTTAAAGAGCGGGAACACAGAGCGGGGAGAGTTTAAAGAGCGAGAACACAGAGCGGGGAGAGTTTAAAGAGCGGGAACACAGAGCGGGGAGAGTTTAAAGAGCGGGATCACAGAGCGGGGAGAGATTAAAGAGTGGGAACACTGAGCGGGGAGTGTTTAAAGACCGAGAACACAGAGCGGGGGGAGTTTAAAGAGCGAGAACACAGAGCGGGGAGAGTTTAAAGAGCGAGAACACAGAGCGGGGAGAGTTTAAAGAGCGGGAACACAGAGCGGGGAGAGTTTAAAGAGCGGGATCACAGAGCGGGGAGAGATTAAAGAGTGGGAACACTGAGCGGGGAGTGTTTAAAGACCGAGAACACAGAGCGGGGGGAGTTTAAAGAGCGAGAACACAGAGCGGGGGGAGTTTAAAGAGCGGGAACACAGAGCGGGGAGAGATTAAAGAGTGGGAACACAGAGCGGGGAGAGTTTAAAGACCGAGAACACAGAGCGGGGAGAGTTTAAAGAGCGAGAACACAGAGCGGGGGGAGTTTAAAGAGCGGGAACACAGAGCGGGGAGAGATTAAAGAGTGGGAACACAGAGCGGGGAGAGATTAAAGACCGAGAACACAGAGCGGGGAGAGTTTAAAGACCGAGAACACAGAGCGGGGGGAGTTTAAACAGCGAGAACACAGAGCGGGGGGAATTTAAAGAGCGAGAACACAGAGCGGGGAGAGTTTAAAGAGCGGGAACACAGAGCGGGGAGAGTTTAAAGAGCGAGAACACAGAGCGGGGAGTGTTTAAAGAGCGAGAACACAGAGCGGGGAGTGTTTAAAGAGCGGGAACACAGAGCGGGGAGAGTTTAAAGAGGGGACCACAGAGCGGGGAGAGTTTAAAGAGCGAGAACACAGAGCGGGGGGAGTTTAAAGAGCGAGAACACAGAGCGGGGGGAGATTAAAGAGCGAGAACACAGAGCGGGGAGAGTTTAAAGAGCGAGAACACAGAGCGGGGGGAGTTTAAAGAGCGAGAACACAGAGCGGGGAGAGTTTAAAGAGCGAGAACACAGAGCGGGGAGAGTTTAAAGAGCGGGAACACAGAGCGGGTAGAGTTTAAAGAGCGAGAACAGAGAGCGGGGAGAGTTTAAAGAGCGAGAACACAGAGCGGGGAGAGTTTAAAGAGCGAGAACACAGAGCGGGGAGAGTTTAAAGAGCGGGAACACAGAGCGGGGAGAGTTTAAAGACCGAGAACACAGAGCGGGGGGAGTTTAAACAGCGAGAACACAGAGCGGGGGGAGTTTAAAGAGCGAGAACACAGAGCGGGGGGAGTTTAAAGAGCGAGAACACAGAGATGGGAGTTTAAAGAGCGAGAACACAGAGCGGGGGGAGTTTAAAGAGCGAGAACACAGAGCGGGGAGAGTTTAAAGAGCGGGAACACAGAGCGGGGGGAGTTTAAAGAGCGAGAACACAGAGCGGGGAGAGTTTAAAGAGCGGGAACACAGAGCGGGGGGAGTTTAAAGAGCGGGAACACAGAGCGGGGAGAGTTTAAAGAGCGAGAACACAGAGCGGGGAGAGTTTAAAGAGCGGGAACACAGAGCGGGGGGAGTTTAAAGAGCGGGAACACAGAGCGGGGGGAGTTTAAAGAGCGGGAACACAGAGCGGGGAGTGTTTAAAGAGCGGGAACACAGAGCGGGGAGAGGTTAATGAGCTAGAACACAGAGCGGGGAGAGTTTAAAGAGCGAGAACACAGAGCGGGGAGAGTTTAAAGAGCGAGAACACAGAGCGGGGAGAGGTTAATGAGCTAGAACACAGAGCGGGGAGAGTTTAAAGAGCGAGAACACAGAGCGGGGAGAGTTTAAAGAGCGAGAACACAGAGCGGGGAGAGTTTAAAGAGCGGGAACACAGAGCGGAGTGAGTTTAAAGAGCGGGAACACAAAGCGGGGAGTGTTTAAAGAGCGAGAACACAGTGCGGAGAGAGTTTAAAGTGCGGGAACACAGAGCGGAGAGAGTTTAAAGAGCGGGAACACAGAGCGGGGAGTGTTTAAAGAGCGGGAACACAGAGCGGGGAGAGTTTAAAGAGCGAGAACACAGAGCGGGGAGAGTTTAAAGAGCGAGATCACAGAGCGGAGAGAGTTTAAAGAGCGGGAACACATAGCGGAGAGAGTTTAAAGAGCGGGAACACAGAGCGGGGAGTGTTTAAAGAGCGGGAACACAGAGCGGGGGGAGTTTAAAGAGCGAGAACACAGAGCGGGGAGAGTTTAAGGAGCTAGAACACAGAGCGGGGAGAGTTTAAAGAGCGAGAACACAGAGCGGGGAGAGTTTAAAGAGCGAGAACACAGAGCGGGGAGAGTTTAAAGAGCAGGAACACAGAGCGGGGAGAGTTTAAAGAGCGAGAACACAGACCGGGGAGAGTTTAAAGAGCGGGAACACAGAGCGGGGAGAGTTTAAAGAGAGAGAACACAGAGCGGGGAGAGTTTAAAGAGCGAGAACACAGAGCGGGGAGAGTTTAAAGAGCGGGAACACAGAGCGGGGAGAGTTTAAAGAGTGGGTACACAGAGTGGGGAGAGGTTAAAGAGCGAGAACACAGAGCGGGGAGAGATTAAAGAGCGGGAACAGAGAGCGGGGAGAGTTTAAAGAGCGAGAACGCAGAGCGGGGAGAGTTTAAAGAGCGGGAACACAGAGCGGGGAGAGTTTAAAGAGCGGGAACACAGAGCGGGGAGAGATTAAAGAGCGGGAACACAGAGCGGGGAGAGTTTAAAGAGCGAGAACACAGAGCGGGGGGAGTTTAAAGAGCGGGAACACAGAGCGGGGAGAGTTTAAAGAGCGAGAACACAGAGCGGGGAGAGTTTAAAAGTGGGAACACAGAGCGGGGAGAGTTGAAAGAGCGGGAACACAGAGCGGGGAGAGTTTAAAGAGCGGGAACACAGAGCGGGGAGAGTTTAAAGAGGGGGAACACAGAGCGGGGAGAGTTTAAAGAGCGGGAACACAGAGCGGGGAGAGTTTAAAGAGCGGGAACACAGAGCGGGGAGAGTTTAAAGAGCGGGAACACAGAGCGGGGAGAGTTTAAAGAGTGGGAACACAGAGCGGGGAGAGTTTAAAGAGCGGGAACACAGAGCGGGGAGAGTTTAAAGAGTGGGAACACAGAGCGGGGAGAGTTTAAAGAGCGGGAACACAGAGCGGGGAGAGTTTAAAGAGCGAGAACACAGAGCGGGGAGAGATTAAATAGCGGGAACACAGAGCGGGGAGAGTTTAAAGAGCGGGAACACAGAGCGGGGAGAGTTTATAGAGCGGGAACACAGAGCGGGGAGTGTTTAAAGAGCGAGAACACAGAGCGGGGAGAGATTAAAGAGCGGGACCACAGAGCGGGGAGAGATTAAAGAGCGGGAACAAAGAGCGGGGAGAGATTAAAGAGCGGGAACACAGAGCGGGGAGAGTTTAAAGAGCGGGAACACAGAGCGGGGAGAGTTTAAAGAGCGGGAACACAGAGCGGGGAGAGTTTAAAGAGCGGGAACACAGAGCGGGGAGTGTTTAAAGAGCGGGAACACCGAGTGGGGAGAGTTTAAAGAGCGGGAACACCGAGTGGGGAGAGTTTAAAGAGCGGGAACACAGAGCGGGGAGAGTTTAAAGAGCGGGAACACAGAGCGGGGAGAGTTTAAAGAGCGGGAACACCGAGTGGGGAGAGATTAAAGAGCGGGAACACAGAGTGGGGAGAGTTTAAAGAGCGGGAACACCGAGTGGGGAGAGATTAAAGAGCGAGAACACAGAGCGGGGAGAGTTTAAAGAGCGGGAACACAGAGCGGGGAGAGTTTAAAGAGCGGGAACACCGAGTGGGGAGAGATTAAAGAGCGGGAACACAGAGTGGGGAGAGTTTAAAGAGCGAGAACACAGAGCGGGGAGAGTTTAAAGAGCGGGAACACCGAGTGGGGAGAGATTAAAGAGCGGGAACACAGAGCGGGGAGAGATTAAAGAGCGGGAACACAGAGCGGGGAGAGTTTAAAGAGCGGGAACACAGAGCGGGGAGAGATTAAAGAGCGGGAACACAGAGCGGGGAGAGTTTAAAGAGCGGGAACACAGAGCGGGGAGTGTTTAAAGAGCGAGAACACAGAGCGGGGAGCGATTAAAGAGCGGGAACACAGAGCGGGGAGAGTTTAAAGAGCGAGAACACAGAGCGGGGAGAGTTTAAAGAGCGAGAACACAGAGCGGGGAGAGTTTAAAGAGTGGGAACACAGAGCGGGGAGAGATTAAAGAGCGGGAACACAGAGCGGGGAGAGTTTAAAGAGCGAGAACACAGAGCGGGGAGAGTTTAAAGAGCGGGAACACAGAGCGGGGAGAGATTAAAGAGCGGGAACACAGAGCGGGGAGAGTTTAAAGAGCGGGAACACAGAGCGGGGAGAGATTAAAGAGCGGGAACACAGAGCGGGGAGAGTTTAAAGAGCGGGAACACAGAGCGGGGAGTGTTTAAAGAGCGAGAACACAGAGCGGGGAGCGATTAAAGAGCGAGAACACAGAGCGGGGAGAGTTTAAAGAGCGGGAACACAGAGAGGGGAGAGTTTAAAGAGCGGGAACACAGAGCGGGGAGTGTTTAAAGAGCGAGAACACAGAGCGGGGAGCGATTAAAGAGCGAGAACACAGAGCGGGGAGTGTTTAAAGAGCGAGAACACAGAGCGGGGAGAGTTTAAAGAGCGAGAACACAGAGCGGGGGGAGTTTAAAGAGCGGGAACACAGAGCGGGGAGAGTTTAAAGAGCGAGAACACAGAGCGGGGAGAGTTTAAAGAGCAGGAACACAGAGCGGGGAGAGTTTAAAGAGCGGGAACACAGAGCGGGGAGAGTTTAAAGAGCAGGAACACAGAGCGGGGAGAGTTTAAAGAGCGGGAACACAGAGCGGGGAGATTAAAGAGTGGGAACACAGAGCGGGGAGAGATTAAAGAGCGGGAACACAGAGCGGGGAGAGTTTAAAGAGCGGGAACACAGAGCGGGGAGAGATTAAAGAGCGGGAACACAGAGCGGGGAGTGTTTAAAGAGCGGGAACACAGAGCGGGGAGAGTTTAAAGAGCAGGAACACAGAGCGGGGAGAGTTTAAAGAGCGGGAACACAGAGCGGGGAGTGTTTAAAGAGCGGGAACACAGAGCGGGGAGAGTTTAAAGAGTGGGAACACAGAGCGGGGAGAGTTTAAAGAGCGAGAACACAGAGCGGGGAGAGATTAAAGAGCGGAAACACAGAGCGGGGAGAGTTTAAAGAGCGGGAACCAAGAGTGGGGAGAGTTTAAAGAGCGGGATCACAGAGCGGGGAGAGATTAAAGAGCGAGAACACAGAGCGGGGAGAGTTTAAAGAGCAGGAACACAGAGCGGGGAGAGTTTAAAGAGCAGGAACACAGAGCGGGGAGAGTTTAAAGAGCAGGAACACAGAGCGGGGAGAGTTTAAAGAGCGGGAACACAGAGCGGGGAGAGTGTAAAGAGTGGGAACACAGAGCGGGGAGAGTTTAAAGAGCGGGAACCAAGAGTGGGGAGAGTTTAAAGAGCAGGAACACAGAGCGGGGAGAGTTTAAAGAGCAGGAACACAGAGCGGGGAGAGTTTAAAGAGCAGGAACACAGAGCGGGGAGAGTGTAAAGAGTGGGAACACAGAGCGGGGAGAGTTTAAAGAGCGGGAACACAGAGCGGGGAGAGATTAAAGAGCGGGAACACAGAGCGGGGAGAGTTTAAAGAGCGGGAACACAGAGCGGGGAGAGTTTAAAGAGCGGGAACACAGAGCGGGGAGAGTTTAAAGAGCGGGAACACAGAGCGGGGAGAGTTTAAAGAGCGGGAACACAGAGCGGGGAGAGTTTAAAGAGCAGGAACACAGAGCGGGGAGAGTTTAAAGAGCGGGAACACAGAGCGGGGAGAGTTTAAAGAGCGGGAACACAGAGCGGGGAGAGTTTAAAGAGCGGGAACACAGAGCGGGGAGAGTTTAAAGAGTGGGAACACAGAGCGGGGAGAGTTTAAAGAGCGGGAACACAGAGCGGGGAGAGTTTAAAGAGCGGGAACACAGAGCGGGGAGTGTTTAAAGAGCAGGAACACAGAGCGGGGAGAGTTTAAAGAGCGGGAACACAGAGCGGGGAGTGTTTAAAGAGCAGGAACACAGAGCGGGGGGAGTTTAAAGAGCGGGAACACAGAGCGGGGAGAGTTTAAAGAGCGGGAACACAGAGCGGGGAGAGTTTAAAGAGCGGGAACACAGAGCGGGGAGTGTTTAAAGAGCAGGAACACAGAGCGGGGAGAGTTTAAAGAGCGGGAACACAGAGCGGGGAGTGTTTAAAGAGCAGGAACACAGAGCGGGGGGAGTTTAAAGAGCGGGAACACAGAGCGGGGAGAGTTTAAAGAGCGGGAACACAGAGCGGGGAGAGTTTAAAGAGCGGGAACACAGAGCGGGGAGAGTTTAAAGAGCGGGAACACAGAGCGGGGAGAGTTTAAAGAGCGGGAACACAGAGCGGGGAGTGTTTAAAGAGCAGGAACACAGAGCGGGGAGTGTTTAAAGAGCAGGAACACAGAGCGGGGAGAGTTTAAAGAGCGAGAACACAGAGCGGGGGGAGTTTAAAGAGCGGGAACACAGAGCGGGGAGTGTTTAAAGAGCAGGAACACAGAGCGGGGAGAGTTTAAAGAGCGGGAACACAGAGCGGGGAGAGATTAAAGAGCGGGAACACAGAGCGGGGAGAGTTTAAAGAGCGGGAACACAGAGCGGGGAGAGATTAAAGAGTGGGAACACAGAGCGGGGAGAGTTTAAAGAGCGGGAACACAGAGCGGGGAGAGATTAAAGAGCGGGAACACAGAGCGGGGAGAGTTTAAAGAGCGGGAACACAGAGCGGGGAGAGTTTAAAGAGCGGGAACACAGAGCGGGGAGAGTTTAAAGAGCGGGAACACAGAGCGGGGAGAGTTTAAAGAGCGGGAACACAGAGCGGGGAGAGTTTAAAGAGCGGGAACACAGAGCGGGGAGTGTTTAAAGAGCAGGAACACAGAGCGGGGAGAGTTTAAAGAGCGGGAACACAGAGCGGGGAGAGTTTAAAGAGCGGGAACACAGAGCGGGGAGAGTTTAAAGAGTGGGAACACAGAGCGGGGAGAGTTTAAAGAGCGGGAACACAGAGCGGGGAGTGTTTAAAGAGCGGGAACACAGAGCAGGGAGAGTTTAAAGAGCGGGAACACAGAGCGGGGAGAGTTTAAAGAGTGGGAACACAGAGCGGGGAGAGTTTAAAGAGCGAGAACACAGAGCGGGGAGAGTTTAAAGCGCGAGAACACAGAGCGGAGAGAGTTTAAAGAGCGAGAACACAGAGCGGGGAGAGTTTAAAGCGCGAGAACACAGAGCGGAGAGAGTTTAAAGAGCGAGAACACAGAGCGGGGAGAGTTTAAAAATCGAGAACACAGAGCGGGGAGAGTTTAAAGAGTGGGAACACAGAGCGGGGAGAGTTTAACGAGAGAGAACACAGAGCGGGGGGAGTTTAAAGAGCGAGAACACAGAGCGGGCAGAGTTTAAAGAGCGAGAACACAGAGCGGGGAGAGATTAAAGAGCGGGAACACAGAGCGGGGAGAGTTTAACGAGAGAGAACACAGAGCGGGGAGAGATTAAAGAGCGGGAACACAGAGCGGGGAGAGTTTAACGAGAGAGAACACAGAGCGGGGGGAGTTTAAAGAGCGAGAACACAGAGCGGGGAGAGTTTAAAGAGCGAGAACACAGAGCGGGGGGAGTTTAAAGAGCGAGAACACAGAGCGGGGAGAGTTTAAAGAGCGAGAACACAGAGCGGGGAGAGATTAAAGAGCGGGAACACAGAGCGGAGAGAGATTAAAGAGCGGGAACACAGAGCGGGGAGAGTTTAACGAGAGAGAACACAGAGCGGGGGGAGTTTAAAGAGCGAGAACACAGAGCGGGGAGAGTTTAAAGAGCGAGAACACAGAGCGGGGGGAGTTTAAAGAGCGAGAACACAGAGCGGGGAGAGTTTAAAGAGCGAGAACACAGAGCGGGGGGAGTTTAAAGAGCGAGAACACAGAGCGGGGAGTGTTTAAAGACCGAGAACACAGAGCGCGGAGAGTTTAAAGAGCGGGAACACAGAGCGGGGAGAGTTTAAAGAGCGAGAACAAAGAGCGGGGGGAGTTTAAAGAGCGAGAACACAGAGCGGGGAGAGTTTAAAGAGCGAGAACACAGAGCGGGGGGAGTTTAAAGAGCGAGAACACAGAGCGGAGAGAGTTTAAAGAGCGGGAACACAGAGCGGAGAGAGTGTAAAGAGTGGGAACACAGAGCGGGGAGTGTTTAAAGAGCGGGAACACAGAGCGGGGGGAGTTTAAAGAGCGAGAACACAGAGCAGGGAGAGTTTAAAGAGCTAGAACACAGAGCGGGGAGAGTTTAAAGAGCGAGAACACAGAGCAGGGAGAGTTTAAAGAGCGAGAACACAGAGCGGGGAGAGTTTAAAGAGTGGGAACACAGAGCGGGGAGAGATTAAAGAGCGAGAACACAGAGCGGGGAGAGTTTAAAGAGCGGGAACACAGACCGGGGAGAGTTTAAAGAGCGGGAACACAGAGCGGGGAGAGTTTAAAGAGAGAGAACACAGAGCGGGGAGAGTTTAAAGAGCGAGAACACAGAGCGGGGAGAGTTTAAAGAGCGGGAACACAGAGCGGGGAGAGTTTAAAGAGCGAGAACACAGAGCGGGGAGAGTTTAAAGAGTGGGAACACAGAGTGGGGAGAGTTTAAAGAGCGAGAACACAGAGCGGGGAGAGATTAAAGAGGGGGAACACAGAGCGGGGAGAGTTTAAAGAGCGAGAACACAGAGCGGGGAGAGTTTAAAGAGCGAGAACACAGAGCGGGGGGAGTTTAAAGAGCGGGAACACAGAGCGGGGAGAGATTAAAGAGCGGGAACACAGAGCGGGGAGAGTTTAAAGAGTGGGAACACAGAGCGGGGAGAGTTTAAAGAGTGGGAACACAGAGCGGGGAGAGGTTAAAGAGTGGGAACACAGAGCGGGGAGAGTTTAAAGAGGGGGAACACAGAGCGGGGAGAGTTTAAAGAGCGGGAACACAGAGTGGGGAGAGATTAAAGAGCGGGAACACAGAGCGGGGAGAGATTAAAGAGTGGGAACACAGAGCGGGGAGAGATTAAAGAGCGGGAACACAGAGCGGGGAGAGTTTAAAGACCGGGAACACAGAGCGGGGAGTGTTTAAAGAGCGAGAACACAGAGCGGGGAGAGATTAAAGAGCTGGAACACAGAGTGGGGAGAGTTTAAAGAGCGGGAACACAGAGCGGGGAGAGTTTAAAGAGCGGGAACAAAGAGTGGGGAGAGATTAAAGAGCGAGAACACAGAGCGGGGAGAGTTTAAAGAGTGGGAACACAGAGCGGGGAGAGTTTAAAGAGTGGGAACACAGAGCGGGGAGAGTTTAAAGAGTGGGAACACAGAGCGGGGAGAGTTTAAAGAGCGGGAACACAGAGCGGGGAGAGTTTAAAGAGGGGACCACAGAGCGGGGAGAGTTTAAAGAGCGGGAACACAGAGCGTGGAGAGATTAAAGAGCGGGAACACAGAGCGGGGAGAGATTAAAGAGTGGGAACAGAGAGCGGGGAGAGATTAAAGAGCGGGAACACAGAGCGGGGAGAGTTTAAAGAGCGAGAACACAGAGCGGGGAGAGTTTAAAGAGCGGGAACACAGAGCGGGGAGTGTTTAAAGAGCGAGAACACAGAGCGGGGAGAGTTTAAAGAGCGGGAACACAGAGCGGGGAGAGTTTAAAGAGCGAGAACACAGAGCGGGGAGAGTTTAAAGAGCGGGAACACAGAGCGGGGAGTGTTTAAAGAGCGAGAACACAGAGCGGGGAGAGATTAAAGAGCTGGAACACAGAGTGGGGAGAGTTTAAAGAGCGGGAACACAGAGCGGGGAGAGTTTAAAGAGCGGGAACAAAGAGTGGGGAGAGATTAAAGAGCGAGAACACAGAGCGGGGAGAGTTTAAAGAGTGGGAACACAGAGCGGGGAGAGTTTAAAGAGTGGGAACACAGAGCGGGGAGAGTTTAAAGAGTGGGAACACAGAGCGGGGAGAGTTTAAAGAGCGGGAACACAGAGCGGGGAGAGTTTAAAGAGGGGACCACAGAGCGGGGAGAGATTAAAGAGTGGGAACACAGAGCGGGGAGAGTTTAAAGAGCGGGAACACAGAGCGTGGAGAGATTAAAGAGCGGGAACACAGAGCGGGGAGAGATTAAAGAGTGGGAACAGAGAGCGGGGAGAGATTAAAGAGTGGGAACACAGAGCGGGGAGAGTTTAAAGAGCGGGAACACAGAGCGGGGAGTGTTTAAAGAGCGAGAACACAGAGCGGGGAGAGATTAAAGAGCTGGAACACAGAGTGGGGAGAGTTTAAAGAGCGGGAACACAGAGCGGGGAGAGTTTAAAGAGCGGGAACACAGAGTGGGGAGAGATTAAAGAGCGAGAACACAGAGCGGGGAGCGATTAAAGAGCGAGAACACAGAGCGGGGAGAGTTTAAAGAGCGGGAACACAGAGTGGGGAGTGTTTAAGGAGCGGGAACACAGAGCGGGGAGAGTTTAAAGAGCAGGAACACAGAGCGGGGAGAGATTAAAGAGCGGGAACACAGAGCGGGGAGAGATTAAAGAGCGGGAACACAGAGCGGGGAGAGATTAAAGAGCGGGAACACAGAGCGGGGAGAGTTTAAAGAGCAGGAACACAGAGCGGGGAGAGATTAAAGAGCGGGAACAAAGAGCGGGGAGAGTTTAAAGAGCGGGAACACAGAGCGGGGCGAGTTTAAAGAGCGAGAACACAGAGCGGGGAGAGATTAAAGAGTGGGAACACCGAGTGGGGAGAGTTTAAAGAGCGGGAACACAGAGCGGGGAGAGTTTAAAGAGTGGGAACACAGAGCGGGGAGAGTTTAACGAGCGAGAACACAGAGCGGGGAGAGTTTAAAGAGCGGGAACACAGAGCGGGGAGAGTTTAAAGAGCGAGAACACAGAGCGGGGAGAGATTAAAGAGTGCGAATACAGAGCGGGGAGAGTTTAAAGAGCGGGAACACAGAGCGGGGAGAGTTTAAAGAGTGGGAACACAGAGCGGGGAGAGTTTAACGAGCGAGAACACAGAGCGGGGAGAGTTTAAAGAGCGAGAACACAGAGCGGGGAGAGTTTAAAGAGCGAGAACACAGAGCGGAGAGAGTTTAAAGAGCGAGAACACAGAGCGGGGAGAGTTTAAAGAGCAGGAACACAGAGCGGAGAGCGTTTAAAGAGCGAGAACACAGAGCGGGGAGAGTTTAAAGAGTGAGAACACAGAGCGGGGAGAGTTTAAAGAGCAGGAACACAGAGCGGAGAGAGTTTAAAGAGCGAGAACACAGAGCGGGGAGAGTTTAAAGAGCGGGAACACAGAGCGGGGAGAGTTTAAAGAGCGGGAACACAGAGCGGGGAGGGTTTAAAGAGCGGGAACACAGAGCGGGGAGAGATTAAAGAGTGGGAACACAGAGCGGGGAGAGATTAAAGAGTGGGAACACAGAGCGGGGAGTGTTTAAAGAGTGGGAACACAGAGCGGGGAGAGTTTAAAGAGCGAGAACACAGAGCGGGGAGAGTTTAAAGAGCGAGAACACAGAGCGGGGAGAGTTTAAAGAGCGAGAACACAGAGCGGGGAGAGTTTAAAGAGCGAGAACACAGAGCGGGGAGAGTTTAAAGAGCGAGAACACAGAGCGGGGAGTGTTTAAAGAGCGAGAACACAGAGCGGGGAGAGTTTGAAGAGCGAGAACACAGAGCGGGGAGAGTTTAAAGAGCGAGAACACAGAGCGGGGAGAGTTTAAAGAGCGAGAACACAGAGCGGGGAGTGTTTAAAGAGCGAGAACACAGAGCGGGGGGAGTTTAAAGAGCGGGAACGCAGAGCGGGGAGAGTTTAAAGAGCGGGAACACAGAGCGGGGGGAGTTTAAAGAGCGGGAACACAGAGCTGGGAGAGTTTAAAGAGTGGGAACACAGAGCGGGGAGAGTTTAAAGAGTGGGAACGCAGAGCGGGGAGAGTTTAAAGAGTGGGAACGCAGAGCGGGGAGAGTTTAAAGAGTGGGAACACAGAGCGGGGAGAGTTTAAAGAGCGGGAACACAGAGCGGGGAGAGTTTAAAGAGCGAGAACACAGAGCGGGGAGAGTTTAAAGAGTGGGAACACAGAGTGGGGAGAGTTTAAAGAGGGGGAACACAGAGCGGGGAGAGTTTAAAGAGTGGGAACACAGAGCGGGGAGACTTTAAAGAGCGAGAACACAGAGCGGGGAGAGATTAAAGAGGGGGAACACAGAGCGGGGAGAGTTTAAAGAGCGAGAACACAGAGCGGGGAGAGTTTAAAGAGCGAAAACACAGAGCGGGGGGAGTTTAAAGAGCGGGAACACACAGTGGGGAGAGTTTAAAGAGCGAGAACACAGAGCGGGGAGAGATTAAAGAGGGGGAACACAGAGCGGGGAGAGTTTAAAGAGCGAGAACACAGAGCGGGGAGAGTTTAAAGAGCGAAAACACAGAGCGGGGGGAGTTTAAAGAGCGAGAACACAGAGCGGGGAGAGTTTAAAGAGCGAAAACACAGAGCGGGGGGAGTTTAAAGAGCGGGAACACAGAGCGGGGAGAGTTTAAAGAGCGAGAACACAGAGCGGGGAGAGATTAAAGAGCGGGACCACAGAGCGGGGAGAGATTAAAGAGCGGGAACACAGAGCGGGGAGAGTTTAAAGAGCGGGAACACCGAGTGGGGAGAGATTAAAGAGCGGGAACACAGAGCGGGGAGAGTTTAAAGAGCGGGAACACCGAGTGGGGAGAGATTAAAGAGCGAGAACACAGAGCGGGGAGAGTTTAAAGAGCGGGAACACCGAGTGGGGAGAGATTAAAGAGCGGGAACACAGAGTGGGGAGAGTTTAAATAGCGGGAACACAGAGCGGGGAGAGTTTAAAGAGCGGGAACACAGAGCGGGGAGAGATTAAAGAGCGGGAACACAGAGCGGGGAGAGTTTAAAGAGAGGGAACACAGAGCGGGGAGTGTTTAAAGAGTGAGAACACAGAGCGGGGAGAGATTAAAGAGCTGGAACACAGAGTGGGGAGAGTTTAAAGAGCGGGAACACAGAGCGGGGAGAGTTTAAAGAGCGGGAACACAGAGTGGGGAGAGATTAAAGAGCGAGAACACAGAGCGGGGAGAGTTTAAAGAGCGGGAACACAGAGTGGGGAGTGTTTAAGGAGCTGGAACACAGAGCGGGGAGAGTTTAAAGAGCAGGAACACAGAGCGGGGAGAGATTAAAGAGCGGGAACACAGTGCGGGGAGAGTTTAAAGAGCGAGAACACAGAGAGGGGAGAGTTTAAAGAGCGAGAACACAGAGCGGGGAGAGTTTAAAGAGCGAGAACACAGAGCGGGGAGAGTTTAAAGAGCGAGAACACAGAGCGGGGAGAGTTTAAAGAGCGAGAACACAGAGCGGGGAGTGTTTAAAGAGCGGGAACACAGAGCGGGGAGAGTTTAAAGAGCGAGAACACAGAGCGGGGAGAGTTTAAAGAGCGAGAACACAGAGCGGGGAGAGTTTAAAGAGCGAGAACACAGAGCGGGGAGAGTTTAAAGAGCGGGAACACAGAGCGGGGAGAGTTTAAAGAGCGAGAACACAGAGCGGGGAGAGTTTAAAGAGCGAGAACACAGAGCGGGGAGAGTTTAAAGAGCGAGAACACAGAGCGGGGAGAGTTTAAAGAGCAGGAACACAGAGCGGGGAGAGATTAAAGAGCGGGAACAAAGTGCGGGGAGAGTTTAAAGAGCGAGAACACAGAGAGGGGAGAGTTTAAAGAGCGAGAACACAGAGCGGGGAGAGTTTAAAGAGCGAGAACACAGAGCGGGGAGAGTTTAAAGAGCGAGAACACAGAGCGGGGAGAGTTTAAAGAGCGAGAACACAGAGCGGGGAGTGTTTAAAGAGCGGGAACACAGAGCGGGGAGAGTTTAAAGAGCGAGAACACAGAGCGGGGAGAGATTAAAGAGCGAGAACACAGAGCGGGGAGAGTTTAAAGAGCGAGAACACAGAGCGGGGAGAGTTTAAAGAGCGGGAACACAGAGCGGGGAGAGTTTAAAGAGCGAGAACACAGAGCGGGGAGAGTTTAAAGAGCGAGAACACAGAGCGGGGAGAGTTTAAAGAGCGAGAACACAGAGCGGGGAGAGTTTAAAGAGCGAGAACACAGAGCGGGGAGAGTTTAAAGAGCGGGAACACAGAGCGGGGAGAGTTTAAAGAGCGAGAACACAGAGCGGGGAGAGTTTAAAGAGCGGGAACACAGAGCGGGGAGAGTTTAAAGAGCGAGAACACAGAGCGGGGAGTGTTTAAAGAGTGGGAACACAGAGCGGGGAGTGTTTAAAGAGCGAGAACACAGAGCGGGGAGAGTTTAAAGAGCGAGAACACAGAGCGGGGAGAGTTTAAAGAGCGAGAACACAGAGCGGGGGGAGTTTAAAGAGCGGGAACACAGAGCGGGGAGAGATTAAAGAGCGAGAACACAGAGCGGGGGGAGTTTAAAGAGTGGGAACACAGAGCGGGGAGAGTTTAAAGAGCGAGAACACAGAGCGGGGAGAGTTTAAAGAGCGGGAACACAGAGCGGGGAGAGTTTAAAGAGCGAGAACACAGAGTGGGGAGAGTTTAAAGAGCGAGAACACAGAGCGGGGAGAGTTTAAAGAGCGAGAACACAGAGCGGGGAGAGTTTAAAGAGCGAGAACACAGAGCGGGGGGAGTTTAAAGAGCGAGAACACAGAGCGGGGGGAGTTTAAAGAGCGAGAACACAGAGATGGGAGTTTAAAGAGCGAGAACACAGAGCGGGGGGAGTTTAAAGAGCGAGAACACAGAGATGGGAGTTTAAAGAGCGAGAACACAGAGCGGGGGGAGTTTAAAGAGCGAGAACACAGAGCGGGGAGAGTTTAAAGAGCGGGAACACAGAGCGGGGGGAGTTTAAAGAGCGGGAACACAGAGCGGGGGGAGTTTAAAGAGCGGGAACACAGAGCGGGGAGAGTTTAAAGAGCGAGAACACAGAGCGGGGAGAGTTTAAAGAGCGGGAACACAGAGCGGGGGGAGTTTAAAGAGCGGGAACACAGAGCGGGGGGAGTTTAAAGAGCGGGAACACAGAGCGGGGAGTGTTTAAAGAGCGGGAACACAGAGCGGGGAGAGGTTAATGAGCTAGAACACAGAGCGGGGAGAGTTTAAAGAGCGAGAACACAGAGCGGGGAGAGTTTAAAGAGCGAGAACACAGAGCGGGGAGAGTTTAAAGAGCGGGAACACATAGCGGGGAGTGTTTAAAGAGCGAGAACACAGTGCGGAGAGAGTTTAAAGTGCGGGAACACAGAGCGGAGAGAGTTTAAAGAGCGGGAACACAGAGCGGGGAGAGTTTAAAGAGCGGGAACACAGAGCGGAGAGAGTTTAAAGAGCGAGAACACAGAGCGGGGAGAGTTTAAAGAGCGGGAACACAGAGCGGGGAGAGTTTAAAGAGCGAGAACACAGAGCGGGGAGAGTTTAAAGAGCGAGATCACAGAGCGGAGAGAGTTTAAAGAGCGGGAACACATAGCGGAGAGAGTTTAAAGAGCGGGAACACAGAGCGGGGAGTGTTTAAAGAGCGGGAACACAGAGCGGGGGGAGTTTAAAGAGCGGGAACACAGAGCGGAGAGAGTTTAAAGAGCGAGAACACAGAGCGGGGAGAGTTTAAAGAGCGGGAACACAGAGCGGGGAGAGTTTAAAGAGCGAGAACACAGAGCGGGGAGAGTTTAAAGAGCGAGATCACAGAGCGGAGAGAGTTTAAAGAGCGGGAACACATAGCGGAGAGAGTTTAAAGAGCGGGAACACAGAGCGGGGAGTGTTTAAAGAGCGGGAACACAGAGCGGGGGGAGTTTAAAGAGCGAGAACACAGAGCGGGGAGAGTTTAAGGAGCTAGAACACAGAGCGGGGAGAGTTTAAAGAGCGAGAACACAGAGCGGGGAGAGTTTAAAGAGCGAGAACACAGAGCGGGGAGAGTTTAAAGAGCAGGAACACAGAGCGGGGAGAGTTTAAAGAGCGAGAACACAGACCGGGGAGAGTTTAAAGAGCGGGAACACAGAGCGGGGAGAGTTTAAAGAGAGAGAACACAGAGCGGGGAGAGTTTAAAGAGCGAGAACACAGAGCGGGGAGAGTTTAAAGAGCGGGAACACAGAGCGGGGAGAGTTTAAAGAGTGGGTACACAGAGTGGGGAGAGTTTAAAGAGCGAGAACACAGAGCGGGGAGAGATTAAAGAGCGGGAACAGAGAGCGGGGAGAGTTTAAAGAGCGAGAACGCAGAGCGGGGAGAGTTTAAAGAGCGGGAACACAGAGCGGGGAGAGTTTAAAGAGCTGGAACACAGAGCGGGGAGAGATTAAAGAGCGGGAACACAGAGCGGGGAGAGTTTAAAGAGCGAGAACACAGAGCGGGGGGAGTTTAAAGAGCGGGAACACAGAGCGGGGAGAGATTAAAGAGCGGGAACACAGAGCGGGGAGAGTTTAAAGAGCGAGAACACAGAGCGGGGAGAGTTTAAAAGTGGGAACACAGAGCGGGGAGAGTTGAAAGAGTGGGAACACAGAGCGGGGAGAGTTTAAAGAGCGGGAACACAGAGCGGGGAGAGTTTAAAGAGGGGGAACACAGAGCGGGGAGAGTTTAAAGAGCGGGAACACAGAGCGGGGAGAGTTTAAAGAGCGGGAACACAGAGCGGGGAGAGTTTAAAGAGCGGGAACACAGAGCGGGGAGAGTTTAAAGAGCGGGAACACAGAGCGGGGAGAGTTTAAAGAGTGGGAACACAGAGCGGGGAGAGTTTAAAGAGCGGGAACACAGAGCGGGGAGAGTTTATAGAGCGAGAACACAGAGCGGGGAGAGATTAAAGAGCGGGACCACAGAGCGGGGAGAGATTAAAGAGCGGGAACAAAGAGCGGGGAGAGATTAAAGAGCGGGAACACAGAGCGGGGAGAGATTAAAGAGCGGGAACACAGAGCGGGGAGTGTTTAAAGAGCGGGAACACCGAGTGGGGAGAGTTTAAAGAGCGGGAACACCGAGTGGGGAGAGATTAAATAGCTGGAACACAGAGTGGGGAGAGTTTAAAGAGCGGGAACACAGAGCGGGGAGAGTTTAAAGAGCGGGAACACCGAGTGGGGAGAGATTAAAGAGCGAGAACACAGAGCGGGGAGAGTTTAAAGAGCGGGAACACAGAGCGGGGAGAGTTTAAAGAGCGGGAACACAGAGTGGGGAGAGTTTAAAGAGCGAGAACACAGAGCGGGGAGAGTTTAAAGAGCGGGAACACCGAGTGGGGAGAGATTAAAGAGCGGGAACACAGAGCGGGGAGAGATTAAAGAGCGGGAACACAGAGCGGGGAGAGTTTAAAGAGCGAGAACACAGAGCGGGGAGAGTTTAAAGAGCGGGAACACAGAGCGGGGAGAGATTAACGAGCGGGAACACAGAGCGGGGAGAGTTTAAAGAGCGGGAACACAGAGCGGGGAGAGATTAAAGAGCGGGAACACAGAGCGGGGAGAGTTTAAAGAGCGGGAACACAGAGCGGGGAGTGTTTAAAGAGCGAGAACACAGAGCGGGGAGCGATTAAAGAGCGAGAACACAGAGCGGGGAGAGTTTAAAGAGTGGGAACACAGAGAGGGGAGAGTTTAAAGAGCGGGAACACAGAGCGGGGAGTGTTTAAAGAGCGAGAACACAGAGTGGGGAGAGTTTAAAGAGCGGGAACACAGAGCGGGGAGAGTTTAAAGAGCGGGAACACAGAGCGGGGAGTGTTTAAAGAGCGGGAACACAGAGTGGGGAGAGTTTAAAGAGCGGGAACACAGAGCGGGGAGAGTTTAAAGAGCAGGAACACAGAGCGGGGAGAGTTTAAAGAGCGGGAACACAGAGCGGGGAGAGTTTAAAGAGCGGGAACACAGAGCGGGGAGAGTTTAAAGAGCAGGAACACAGAGCGGGGAGAGTTTAAAGAGCGGGAACACAGAGCGGGGAGAGTTTAAAGAGCGGGAACACAGAGCGGGGAGTGTTTAAAGAGCGGGAACACAGAGCGGGGAGAGTTTAAAGAGCGGGAACACAGAGCGGGGAGAGATTAAAGATCGGGAACACAGAGCGGGGAGAGTTTAAAGATCGGGAACACAGAGCGGGGAGAGTTTAAAGAGCGGGAACACAGAGCGGGGAGAGTTTAAAGAGCGGGAACACAGAGCGGGGAGAGTTTAAAGAGTGGGAACACAGAGCGGGGAGAGTTTAAAGAGCGGGAACACAGAGCGGGGAGAGTTTAAAGAGCGGGAACACAGAGCGGGGAGAGTTTAAAGATCGGGAACACAGAGCGGGGAGAGTTTAAAGAGCGGGAACACAGAGCGGGGAGAGTTTAAAGAGCGGGAACACAGAGCGGGGAGAGTTTAAAGAGTGGGAACACAGAGCGGGGAGTGTTTAAAGAGCGGGAACACAGAGCGGGGAGAGTTTAAAGAGTGGGAACACAGAGCGGGGAGAGTTTAAAGAGCAGGAACACAGAGCGGGGAGAGATTAAAGAGCGGAAACACAGAGCGGGGAGAGTTTAAAGAGTGGGAACACAGAGCGGGGAGAGTTTAAAGAGTGGGAACACAGAGCGGGGAGAGTTTAAAGAGCGGAAACACAGAGCGGGGAGAGTTTAAAGAGTGGGAACACAGAGCGGGGAGAGTTTAAAGAGCGGAAACACAGAGCGGGGAGAGTTTAAAGAGTGGGAACACAGAGCGGGGAGAGTTTAAAGAGCGGAAACACAGAGCGGGGAGAGTTTAAAGAGTGGGAACACAGAGCGGGGAGAGTTTAAAGAGTGGGAACACAGAGCGGGGAGAGTTTAAAGAGCGGGAACACAGAGCGGGGAGAGTTTAAAGAGTGGGAACACAGAGCGGGGAGAGTTTAAAGAGTGGGAACACAGAGCGGGGAGAGTTTAAAGAGCGAGAACACAGAGCGGGGAGAGATTAAAGAGCGGAAACACAGAGCGGGGAGAGTTTAAAGAGCGGGAACCAAGAGTGGGGAGAGTTTAAAGAGCAGGAACACAGAGCGGGGAGAGTTTAAAGAGCGGGAACCAAGAGTGGGGAGAGTTTAAAGAGCAGGAACACAGAGCGGGGAGAGTTTAAAGAGCGGGAACCAAGAGTGGGGAGAGTTTAAAGAGCAGGAACACAGAGCGGGGGGAATTTAAAGAGCGAGAACACAGAGCGGGGAGAGTTTAAAGAGCGGGAACACAGAGCGGGGAGAGATTAAAGAGCGAGAACACAGAGCGGGGAGAGTTTAAAGAGCAGGAACACAGAGCGGGGAGAGTTTAAAGAGCAGGAACACAGAGCGGGGAGAGTGTAAAGAGTGGGAACACAGAGCGGGGAGAGTTTAAAGAGCGGGAACACAGAGCGGGGAGAGATTAAAGAGCGGAAACACAGAGCGGGGAGAGTTTAAAGAGCGGGAACACAGAGCGGGGAGAGATTAAAGAGCGGGAACACAGAGCGGGGAGAGTTTAAAGAGCGGGAACACAGAGCGGGGAGAGATTAAAGAGCGGAAACACAGAGCGGGGAGAGTTTAAAGAGCGGGAACCAAGAGTGGGGAGAGTTTAAAGAGCAGGAACACAGAGCGGGGAGAGTTTAAAGAGCAGGAACACAGAGCGGGGAGAGTTTAAAGAGCAGGAACACAGAGCGGGGAGAGTGTAAAGAGTGGGAACACAGAGCGGGGAGAGTTTAAAGAGCGGGAACACAGAGCGGGGAGAGATTAAAGAGCGGAAACACAGAGCGGGGAGAGTTTAAAGAGCGGGAACCAAGAGTGGGGAGAGTTTAAAGAGCAGGAACACAGAGCGGGGAGAGTTTAAAGAGCAGGAACACAGAGCGGGGAGAGTTTAAAGAGCAGGAACACAGAGCGGGGAGAGTGTAAAGAGTGGGAACACAGAGCGGGGAGAGTTTAAAGAGCGAGAACACAGAGCGGGGAGAGTTTAAAGAGCGGGAACACAGAGCGGGGAGAGACTAAAGAGTGGAAACACAGAGCGGGGAGAGTTTAAAGAGCGGGAACACAGAGCGGGGAGAGTTTAAAGAGCGGGAACACAGAGCGGGGAGAGTTTAAAGAGCAGGATCACAGAGCGGGGAGTGTTTAAAGAGCGGGAACACAGAGCGGGGAGAGTTTAAAGAGCGGGAACACAGAGCGGGGAGAGTTTAAAGAGCGGGAACACAGAGCGGGGAGAGTTTAAAGAGCGAGAACACAGAGCGGGGAGAGTTTAAAGAGCAGGAACACAGAGCGGGGAGTGTTTAAAGAGTGGGAACACAGAGCGGGGAGAGTTTAAAGAGTGGGAACACAGAGCGGGGAGAGTTTAAAGCGCGAGAACACAGAGCGGAGAGAGTTTAAAGAGCGAGAACACAGAGCGGGGAGAGTTTAAAGCGCGAGAACACAGAGCGGAGAGAGTTTAAAGAGCGAGAACACAGAGCGGGGAGAGTTTAAAAATCGAGAACACAGAGCGGGGAGAGTTTAAAGAGTGGGAACACAGAGCGGGGAGAGTTTAACGAGAGAGAACACAGAGCGGGGGGAGTTTAAAGAGCGAGAACACAGAGCGGGCAGAGTTTAAAGAGCGAGAACACAGAGCGGGGAGAGATTAAAGAGCGGGAACACAGAGCGGGGAGAGTTTAACGAGAGAGAACACAGAGCGGGGAGAGATTAAAGAGCGGGAACACAGAGCGGGGGGAGTTTAACGAGAGAGAACACAGAGCGGGGGGAGTTTAAAGAGCGAGAACACAGAGCGGGGAGAGTTTAAAGAGCGAGAACACAGAGCGGGGGGAGTTTAAAGAGCGAGAACACAGAGCGGGGAGAGTTTAAAGAGCGAGAACACAGAGCGGGGAGAGATTAAAGAGCGGGAACACAGAGCGGAGAGAGATTAAAGAGCGGGAACACAGAGCGGGGAGAGTTTAACGAGAGAGAACACAGAGCGGGGGGAGTTTAAAGAGCGAGAACACAGAGCGGGGAGAGTTTAAAGAGCGAGAACACAGAGCGGGGGGAGTTTAAAGAGCGAGAACACAGAGCGGGGAGAGTTTAAAGAGCGAGAACACAGAGCGGGGGGAGTTTAAAGAGCGAGAACACAGAGCGGGGAGTGTTTAAAGACCGAGAACACAGAGCGCGGAGAGTTTAAAGAGCGGGAACACAGAGCGGGGAGAGTTTAAAGAGCGAGAACAAAGAGCGGGGGGAGTTTAAAGAGCGAGAACACAGAGCGGGGAGAGTTTAAAGAGCGAGAACACAGAGCGGGGGGAGTTTAAAGAGCGAGAACACAGAGCGGAGAGAGTTTAAAGAGCGGGAACACAGAGCGGAGAGAGTGTAAAGAGTGGGAACACAGAGCGGGGAGTGTTTAAAGAGCGGGAACACAGAGCGGGGGGAGTTTAAAGAGCGAGAACACAGAGCAGGGAGAGTTTAAAGAGCTAGAACACAGAGCGGGGAGAGTTTAAAGAGCGAGAACACAGAGCAGGGAGAGTTTAAAGAGCGAGAACACAGAGCGGGGAGAGTTTAAAGAGTGGGAACACAGAGCGGGGAGAGATTAAAGAGCGAGAACACAGAGCGGGGAGAGTTTAAAGAGCGGGAACACAGACCGGGGAGAGTTTAAAGAGCGGGAACACAGAGCGGGGAGAGTTTAAAGAGAGAGAACACAGAGCGGGGAGAGTTTAAAGAGCGAGAACACAGAGCGGGGAGAGTTTAAAGAGCGGGAACACAGAGCGGGGAGAGTTTAAAGAGCGAGAACACAGAGCGGGGAGAGTTTAAAGAGTGGGAACACAGAGTGGGGAGAGTTTAAAGAGCGAGAACACAGAGCGGGGAGAGATTAAAGAGGGGGAACACAGAGCGGGGAGAGTTTAAAGAGCGAGAACACAGAGCGGGGAGAGTTTAAAGAGCGAGAACACAGAGCGGGGGGAGTTTAAAGAGCGGGAACACAGAGCGGGGAGAGATTAAAGAGCGGGAACACAGAGCGGGGAGAGTTTAAAGAGTGGGAACACAGAGCGGGGAGAGTTTAAAGAGTGGGAACACAGAGCGGGGAGAGGTTAAAGAGTGGGAACACAGAGCGGGGAGAGTTTAAAGAGCGGGAACACAGAGCGGGGAGAGTTTAAAGAGGGGGAACACAGAGCGGGGAGAGTTTAAAGAGCGGGAACACAGAGTGGGGAGAGATTAAAGAGCGGGAACACAGAGCGGGGAGAGATTAAAGAGTGGGAACACAGAGCGGGGAGAGATTAAAGAGCGGGAACACAGAGCGGGGAGAGTTTAAAGACCGGGAACACAGAGCGGGGAGTGTTTAAAGAGCGAGAACACAGAGCGGGGAGAGATTAAAGAGCTGGAACACAGAGTGGGGAGAGTTTAAAGAGCGGGAACACAGAGCGGGGAGAGTTTAAAGAGGGGGAACAAAGAGTGGGGAGAGATTAAAGAGCGAGAACACAGAGCGGGGAGAGTTTAAAGAGTGGGAACACAGAGCGGGGAGAGTTTAAAGAGTGGGAACACAGAGCGGGGAGAGTTTAAAGAGTGGGAACACAGAGCGGGGAGAGTTTAAAGAGCGGGAACACAGAGCGGGGAGAGTTTAAAGAGGGGACCACAGAGCGGGGAGAGTTCAAAGAGCGGGAACACAGAGCGTGGAGAGATTAAAGAGCGGGAACACAGAGCGGGGAGAGATTAAAGAGTGGGAACAGAGAGCGGGGAGAGATTAAAGAGCGGGAACACAGAGCGGGGAGAGTTTAAAGAGCGAGAACACAGAGCGGGGAGAGTTTAAAGAGCGGGAACACAGAGCGGGGAGAGTTTAAAGACCGGGAACACAGAGCGGGGAGTGTTTAAAGAGCGAGAACACAGAGCGGGGAGAGATTAAAGAGCTGGAACACAGAGCGGGGAGAGTTTAAAGAGCGGGAACAAAGAGTGGGGAGAGATTAAAGAGCGAGAACACAGAGCGGGGAGAGTTTAAAGAGTGGGAACACAGAGCGGGGAGAGTTTAAAGAGTGGGAACACAGAGCGGGGAGAGTTTAAAGAGTGGGAACACAGAGCGGGGAGAGTTTAAAGAGCGGGAACACAGAGCGGGGAGAGTTTAAAGAGGGGACCACAGAGCGGGGAGAGTTTAAAGAGCGGGAACACAGAGCGTGGAGAGATTAAAGAGCGGGAACACAGAGCGGGGAGAGATTAAAGAGTGGGAACAGAGAGCGGGGAGAGACTAAAGAGCGGGAACACAGAGCGGGGAGAGTTTAAAGAGCGGGAACACAGAGCGGGGAGTGTTTAAAGAGCGAGAACACAGAGCGGGGAGAGATTAAAGAGCTGGAACACAGAGTGGGGAGAGTTTAAAGAGCGGGAACACAGAGCGGGGAGAGTTTAAAGAGCGGGAACACAGAGTGGGGAGAGATTAAAGAGCGAGAACACAGAGCGGGGAGCGATTAAAGAGCGAGAACACAGAGCGGGGAGAGTTTAAAGAGCGGGAACACAGAGTGGGGAGTGTTTAAGGAGCGGGAACACAGAGCGGGGAGAGTTTAAAGAGCAGGAACACAGAGCGGGGAGAGATTAAAGAGCGGGAACACAGAGCGGGGAGAGATTAAAGAGCGGGAACACAGAGCGGGGAGAGATTAAAGAGCGGGAACACAGAGCGGGGAGAGTTTAAAGAGCAGGAACACAGAGCGGGGAGAGTTTAAAGAGCGGGAACAAAGAGCGGGGAGAGTTTAAAGAGCGGGAACACAGAGTGGGGCGAGTTTAAAGAGCGAGAACACAGAGCGGGGAGAGATTAAAGAGCGGGAATACAGAGCGGGGAGAGTTTAAAGAGCGGGAACACAGAGCGGAGAGAGTTTAAAGAGTGGGAACACAGAGCGGGGAGAGTTTAAAGAGCGGGAACACAGAGCGGAGAGAGTTTAAAGAGTGGGAACACAGAGCGGCGAGAGTTTAAAGAGTGGGAACACAGAGCGGGGAGAGTTTAACGAGCGAGAACACAGAGCGGGGAGAGTTTAAAGAGCGAGAACACAGAGCGGGGAGATTTTAAAGAGCGAGAACACAGAGCGGAGAGAGTTTAAAGAGCGAGAACACAGAGCGGGGAGAGTTTAAAGAGCAGGAACACAGAGCGGAGAGCGTTTAAAGAGCGAGAACACAGAGCGGGGAGAGTTTAAAGAGTGAGAACACAGAGCGGGGAGAGTTTAAAGAGCAGGAACACAGAGCGGAGAGAGTTTAAAGAGCGAGAACACAGAGCGGGGAGAGTTTAAAGAGCGGGAACACAGAGCGGGGAGAGTTTAAAGAGCGGGAACACAGAGCGGGGAGGATTTAAAGAGCGGGAACACAGAGCGGGGAGAGATTAAAGAGTGGGAACACAGAGCGGGGAGAGATTAAAGAGTGGGAACACAGAGCGGGGAGTGTTTAAAGAGGGGGAACAAAGAGTGGGGAGAGATTAAAGAGCGAGAACACAGAGCGGGGAGAGTTTAAAGAGTGGGAACACAGAGCGGGGAGAGTTTAAAGAGTGGGAACACAGAGCGGGGAGAGTTTAAAGAGTGGGAACACAGAGCGGGGAGAGTTTAAAGAGCGGGAACACAGAGCGGGGAGAGTTTAAAGAGGGGACCACAGAGCGGGGAGAGTTCAAAGAGCGGGAACACAGAGCGTGGAGAGATTAAAGAGCGGGAACACAGAGCGGGGAGAGATTAAAGAGTGGGAACAGAGAGCGGGGAGAGATTAAAGAGCGGGAACACAGAGCGGGGAGAGTTTAAAGAGCGAGAACACAGAGCGGGGAGAGTTTAAAGAGCGGGAACACAGAGCGGGGAGAGTTTAAAGACCGGGAACACAGAGCGGGGAGTGTTTAAAGAGCGAGAACACAGAGCGGGGAGAGATTAAAGAGCTGGAACACAGAGCGGGGAGAGTTTAAAGAGCGGGAACAAAGAGTGGGGAGAGATTAAAGAGCGAGAACACAGAGCGGGGAGAGTTTAAAGAGTGGGAACACAGAGCGGGGAGAGTTTAAAGAGTGGGAACACAGAGCGGGGAGAGTTTAAAGAGTGGGAACACAGAGCGGGGAGAGTTTAAAGAGCGGGAACACAGAGCGGGGAGAGTTTAAAGAGGGGACCACAGAGCGGGGAGAGTTTAAAGAGCGGGAACACAGAGCGTGGAGAGATTAAAGAGCGGGAACACAGAGCGGGGAGAGATTAAAGAGTGGGAACAGAGAGCGGGGAGAGATTAAAGAGCGGGAACACAGAGCGGGGAGAGTTTAAAGAGCGGGAACACAGAGCGGGGAGTGTTTAAAGAGCGAGAACACAGAGCGGGGAGAGATTAAAGAGCTGGAACACAGAGTGGGGAGAGTTTAAAGAGCGGGAACACAGAGCGGGGAGAGTTTAAAGAGCGGGAACACAGAGTGGGGAGAGATTAAAGAGCGAGAACACAGAGCGGGGAGCGATTAAAGAGCGAGAACACAGAGCGGGGAGAGTTTAAAGAGCGGGAACACAGAGTGGGGAGTGTTTAAGGAGCGGGAACACAGAGCGGGGAGAGTTTAAAGAGCAGGAACACAGAGCGGGGAGAGATTAAAGAGCGGGAACACAGAGCGGGGAGAGATTAAAGAGCGGGAACACAGAGCGGGGAGAGATTAAAGAGCGGGAACACAGAGCGGGGAGAGTTTAAAGAGCAGGAACACAGAGCGGGGAGAGATTAAAGAGCGGGAACAAAGAGCGGGGAGAGTTTAAAGAGCGGGAACACAGAGCGGGGCGAGTTTAAAGAGCGAGAACACAGAGCGGGGAGAGATTAAAGAGCGGGAATACAGAGCGGGGAGAGTTTAAAGAGCGGGAACACAGAGCGGCGAGAGTTTAAAGAGTGGGAACACAGAGCGGGGAGAGTTTAACGAGCGAGAACACAGAGCGGGGAGAGTTTAAAGAGCGAGAACACAGAGCGGGGAGAGTTTAAAGAGCGAGAACACAGAGCGGAGAGAGTTTAAAGAGCGAGAACACAGAGCGGGGAGAGTTTAAAGAGCAGGAACACAGAGCGGAGAGCGTTTAAAGAGCGAGAACACAGAGCGGGGAGAGTTTAAAGAGTGAGAACACAGAGCGGGGAGAGTTTAAAGAGCAGGAACACAGAGCGGAGAGAGTTTAAAGAGCGAGAACACAGAGCGGGGAGAGTTTAAAGAGCGGGAACACAGAGCGGGGAGAGTTTAAAGAGCGGGAACACAGAGCGGGGAGGATTTAAAGAGCGGGAACACAGAGCGGGGAGAGATTAAAGAGTGGGAACACAGAGCGGGGAGAGATTAAAGAGTGGGAACACAGAGCGGGGAGTGTTTAAAGAGTGGGAACACAGAGCGGGGAGAGTTTAAAGAGCGAGAACACAGAGCGGGGAGAGTTTAAAGAGCGAGAACACAGAGCGGGGAGAGTTTAAAGAGCGAGAACACAGAGCGGGGAGAGTTTAAAGAGCGAGAACACAGAGCGGGGAGAGTTTAAAGAGCGAGAACACAGAGCGGGGAGTGTTTAAAGAGCGAGAACACAGAGCGGGGAGAGTTTAAAGAGCGAGAACACAGAGCGGGGAGAGTTTAAAGAGCGAGAACACAGAGCGGGGAGAGTTTAAAGAGCGAGAACACAGAGCGGGGAGTGTTTAAAGAGCGAGAACACAGAGCGGGGGGAGTTTAAAGAGCGGGAACGCAGAGCGGGGAGAGTTTAAAGAGCGAGAACACAGAGCGGGGAGAGTTTAAAGAGCGAGAACACAGAGCGGGGAGAGTTTAAAGAGCGGGAACACAGAGCTGGGAGAGTTTAAAGAGTGGGAACACAGAGCGGGGAGAGTTTAAAGAGTGGGAACGCAGAGCGGGGAGAGTTTAAAGAGTGGGAACGCAGAGCGGGGAGAGTTTAAAGAGTGGGAACACAGAGCGGGGAGAGTTTAAAGAGCGGGAACACAGAGCGGGGAGAGTTTAAAGAGCGAGAACACAGAGCGGGGAGAGTTTAAAGAGTGGGAACACAGAGTGGGGAGAGTTTAAAGAGCGAGAACACAGAGCGGGGAGAGATTAAAGAGGGGGAACACAGAGCGGGGAGAGTTTAAAGAGCGAGAACACAGAGCGGGGAGAGTTTAAAGAGCGAAAACACAGAGCGGGGGGAGTTTAAAGAGCGGGAACACACAGTGGGGAGAGTTTAAAGAGCGAGAACACAGAGCGGGGAGAGATTAAAGAGGGGGAACACAGAGCGGGGAGAGTTTAAAGAGCGAGAACACAGAGCGGGGAGAGTTTAAAGAGCGAAAACACAGAGCGGGGGGAGTTTAAAGAGCGAGAACACAGAGCGGGGAGAGTTTAAAGAGCGAAAACACAGAGCGGGGGGAGTTTAAAGAGCTGGAACACAGAGCGGGGAGAGTTTAAAGAGCGAGAACACAGAGCGGGGAGAGATTAAAGAGCGGGACCACAGAGCGGGGAGAGATTAAAGAGCGGGAACAAAGAGCGGGGAGAGATTAAAGAGCGGGAACACAGAGCGGGGAGAGTTTAAAGAGCGGGAACACAGAGCGGGGAGTGTTTAAAGAGCGAGAACACACAGCGGGGAGAGATTAAAGAGCGGGAACACAGAGTGGGGAGAGTTTAAAGAGCGGGAACACAGAGCGGGGAGAGTTTAAAGAGCGAGAACACAGAGCGGGGAGAGTTTAAAGAGCGGGAACACAGAGCGGGGAGAGTTTAAAGAGCGAGAACACAGAGCGGGGAGAGTTTAAAGAGCGAGAACACAGAGCGGGGAGAGTTTAAAGATGGGAACACAGAGCGGGGAGAGTTTAAAGAGCGGGAACACAGAGCGGGGAGAGTTTAAAGAGCGAGAACACAGAGCGGGGAGAGTTTAAAGAGCGAGAACACAGAGCGGGGAGAGTTTAAAGAGCGGGAACACAGAGCGGGGAGTGTTTAAAGAGTGGGAACACAGAGCGGGGAGAGATTAAAGAGCGGGAACACAGAGCGGGGAGAGTTTAAAGAGTGGGAACACAGAGCGGGGAGAGATTAAAGAGCGGGAACACAGAGCGGGGAGAGTTTAAAGAGTGGGAACACAGAGCGGGGAGAGATTAAAGAGCGGGAACACAGAGCGGGGAGAGTTTAAAGAGCGAGAACACAGAGCGGGGAGAGTTTAAAGAGCGAGAACACAGAGCGGGGAGAGATTAAAGAGCGGGAACACAGAGCGGGGAGAATTTAAAGAGCGGGAACACAGAGCGGGGAGAGTTTAAAGAGCAGGAACACAGAGCGGGGAGTGTTTAAAGAGCAGGAACACAGAGCGGGGAGTGTTTAAAGAGCGGGAACACATAGCGGAGAGAGTTTAAAGAGCGAGAACACAGAGCGGGGAGAGTTTAAAGAGCGGGAACACAGAGCGGGGAGAGTTTAAAGCGCGAGAACACAGAGCGGAGAGTGTTTAAAGAGTGGGAACACAGAGCGGGGAGAGTTTAACGAGAGAGAACACAGAGCGGAGAGTGTTTAAAGAGCGAGAACACAGAGCGGGGAGAGTTTAAAGAGCAGGAACACAGAGCGGGGAGAGTTTAAAGAGCAGGAACACAGAGTGGGGAGAGATTAAATAGCGGGAACACAGAGCGGGGAGAGTTTAAAGAGTGGGAACACAGAGCGGGGAGAGTTTAACGAGAGAGAACACAGAGCGGGGGGAGTTTAAAGAGTGGGAACACAGAGCGGGGAGAGTTTAACGAGAGAGAACACAGAGCGGGGGGAGTTTAAAGAGCGAGAACACAGAGCGGGGAGAGTTTAAAGAGCAGGAACACAGAGCGGGGAGAGTTTAAAGAGCAGGAACACAGAGCGGGGAGAGTTTAAAGAGTGGGAACACAGAGCGGGGAGAGTTTAACGAGAGAGAACACAGAGCGGGGGGAGTTTAAAGAGCGAGAACACAGAGCGGGGAGAGTTTAAAGAGCAGGAACACAGAGCGGGGAGAGTTTAAAGAGCAGGAACACAGAGCGGGGAGAGTTTAAAGAGCAGGAACACAGAGCGGGGAGTGTTAAAAGAGCGGGAACACAGAGCGGGGAGAGTTTAAAAATCGAGAACACAGAGCGGGGAGTGTTAAAAGAGCGGGAACACAGAGCGGGGAGAGTTTAAAGAGCGAGAACACAGAGCGGGGAGAGTTTAAAAATCGAGAACACAGAGCGGGGAGAGTTTAAAGAGCGAGAACACAGAGCGGGGAGAGTTTAAAGAGCGAGAACACAGAGCGGGGAGAGTTTAAAAATCGAGAACACAGAGCGGGGAGTGTTAAAAGAGCGGGAACACAGAGCGGGGAGAGTTTAAAGAGCGAGAACACAGAGCGGGGAGAGTTTAAAAATCGAGAACACAGAGCGGGGAGAGTTTAAAGAGTGGGAACACAGAGCGGGGAGAGTTTAACGAGAGAGAACACAGAGCGGGGGGAGTTTAAAGAGCGAGAACACAGAGCGGGGAGAGTTTAAAGAGCGAGAACACAGAGCGGGGAGAGATTAAAGAGTGGGAACACAGAGCGGGGAGAGTTTAACGAGAGAGAACACAGAGCGGGGGGAGTTTAAAGAGCGAGAACACAGAGCGGGGAGAGTTTAAAGAGCGAGAACACAGAGCGGGGGGAGTTTAAAGAGCGAGAACACAGAGCGGGGAGAGTTTAAAGAGCGAGAACACAGAGCGGGGGGAGTTTAAAGAGCGAGAACACAGAGCGGGGAGTGTTTAAAGACCGAGAACACAGAGCGCGGAGAGTTTAAAGAGCGGGAACACAGAGCGGGGAGAGTTTAAAGAGCGAGAACAAAGAGCGGGGGGAGTTTAAAGAGCGAGAACACAAAGCGGGGAGAGTTTAAAGAGCGAGAACACAGAGCGGGGGGAGTTTAAAGAGCGAGAACACAGAGCGGAGAGAGTTTAAAGAGCGGGAACACAGAGCGGAGAGAGTGTAAAGAGTGGGAACACAGAGCGGGGAGTGTTTAAAGAGCGGGAACACAGAGCGGGGGGAGTTTAAAGAGCGAGACCACAGAGCAGGGAGAGTTTAAAGAGCGAGAACACAGAGCGGGGAGAGTTTAAAGAGTGGGAACACAGAGCGGGGAGAGATTAAAGAGCGAGAACACAGAGCGGGGAGAGTTTAAAGAGCGAGAACACAGAGCAGGGAGAGTTTAAAGAGCGAGAACACAGAGCGGGGAGAGTTTAAAGAGTGGGAACACAGAGCGGGGAGAGATTAAAGAGCGAGAACACAGAGCGGGGAGAGTTTAAAGAGCGGGAACACAGACCGGGGAGAGTTTAAAGAGCGGGAACACAGAGCGGGGAGAGTTTAAAGAGAGAGAACACAGAGCGGGGAGAGTTTAAAGAGCGAGAACACAGAGCGGGGTGAGTTTAAAGAGCGGGAACACAGAGCGGGGAGAGTTTAAAGAGCGAGAACACAGAGCGGGGAGAGTTTAAAGAGTGGGAACACAGAGTGGGGAGAGTTTAAAGAGCGAGAACACAGAGCGGGGAGAGTTTAAAGAGGGGGAACACAGAGCGGGGAGAGTTTAAAGAGCGGGAACACAGAGTGGGGAGAGATTAAAGAGCGGGAACACAGAGCGGGGAGAGATTAAAGAGTGGGAACACAGAGCGGGGAGAGATTAAAGAGCGGGAACACAGAGCGGGGAGAGTTTAAAGACCGGGAACACAGAGCGGGGAGTGTTTAAAGAGCGAGAACACAGAGCGGGGAGAGATTAAAGAGCTGGAACACAGAGTGGGGAGAGTTTAAAGAGCGGGAACACAGAGCGGGGAGAGTTTAAAGAGCGGGAACAAAGAGTGGGGAGAGATTAAAGAGCGAGAACACAGAGCGGGGAGAGTTTAAAGAGTGGGAACACAGAGCGGGGAGAGTTTAAAGAGTGGGAACACAGAGCGGGGAGAGTTTAAAGAGTGGGAACACAGAGCGGGGAGAGTTTAAAGAGCGGGAACACAGAGCGGGGAGAGTTTAAAGAGGGGACCACAGAGCGGGGAGAGTTTAAAGAGCGGGAACACAGAGCGTGGAGAGATTAAAGAGCGGGAACACAGAGCGGGGAGAGATTAAAGAGTGGGAACAGAGAGCGGGGAGAGATTAAAGAGCGGGAACACAGAGCGGGGAGAGTTTAAAGAGCGAGAACACAGAGCGGGGAGAGTTTAAAGAGCGGGAACACAGAGCGGGGAGAGTTTAAAGACCGGGAACACAGAGCGGGGAGTGTTTAAAGAGCGAGAACACAGAGCGGGGAGAGATTAAAGAGCTGGAACACAGAGTGGGGAGAGTTTAAAGAGCGGGAACACAGAGCGGGGAGAGTTTAAAGAGCGGAAACAAAGAGTGGGGAGAGATTAAAGAGCGAGAACACAGAGCGGGGAGAGTTTAAAGAGTGGGAACACAGAGCGGGGAGAGTTTAAAGAGTGGGAACACAGAGCGGGGAGAGTTTAAAGAGTGGGAACACAGAGCGGGGAGAGTTTAAAGAGCGGGAACACAGAGCGGGGAGAGTTTAAAGAGGGGACCACAGAGCGGGGAGAGTTTAAAGAGCGGGAACACAGAGCGTGGAGAGATTAAAGAGCGGGAACACAGAGCGGGGAGAGATTAAAGAGCGGGAACACAGAGTGGGGAGAGTTTAAAGAGCGAGAACACAGAGCGGGGAGAGTTTAAAGAGCGGGAACACAGAGCGGGGAGAGTTTAAAGAGCGAGAACACAGAGCGGGGAGAGTTTAAAGAGCGAGAACACAGAGCGGGGAGAGTTTAAAGAGCGAGAACACAGAGCGGGGAGAGTTTAAAGAGCGAGAACACAGAGTGGGGAGAGTTTAAAGAGCGGGAACACAGAGCGGGGAGAGTTTAAAGAGCGAGAACACAGAGCGGGGAGTGTTTAAAGAGCGAGAACACAGAGCGGGGAGAGTTTAAAGAGCGGGAACACAGAGCGGGGAGTGTTTAAAGAACGGGAACACAGAGCGGGGAGTGTTTAATGAGCAGGAACACAGAGCGGGGAGAGTTTAAAGAGCGAGAACACAGAGCGGGGAGAGTTTAAAGAGCGGGAACACAGAGCGGGGAGAGATTAAAGAGCGGGAACACAGAGCGGGGAGAGATTAAAGAGCGGGAACACAGAGCGGGGAGAGATTAAAGAGCGGGAACACAGAGCGGGGAGAGTTTAAAGAGCGAGAACACAGAGCGGGGAGAGTTTAAAGAGCGAGAACACAGAGCGGGGAGAGTTTAAAGAGCGAGAACACAGAGTGGGGAGAGTTTAAAGAGCGGGAACACAGAGCGGGGAGTGTTTAAAGAGCGAGAACACAGAGCGGGGAGAGTTTAAAGAGCGAGAACAGAGAGCGGGGAGAGTTTAAAGAGCGAGAACACAGAGCGGGGAGAGTTTAAAGAACGGGAACACAGAGCGGGGAGTGTTTAATGAGCAGGAACACAGAGCGGGGAGTGTTTAATGAGCAGGAACACAGAGCGGGGAGAGTTTAAAGAGCGGGAACACAGAGCGGGGAGAGTTTAAAGAGCGAGAACACAGAGCGGGGAGTGTTTAAAGAGCGAGAACACAGAGCGGGGGGAGTTTAAAGAGCGAGAACACAGAGCGGGGAGTGTTTAAAGAGCGAGAACACAGAGCGGGGGGAGTTTAAAGAGCGGGAACAAAGAGTGGGGAGAGATTAAAGAGCGAGAACACAGAGCGGGGAGAGTTTAAAGAGTGGGAACGCAGAGCGGGGAGAGTTTAAAGAGTGGGAACACAGAGCGGGGAGAGTTTAAAGAGCGGGAACACAGAGCGGGGAGAGTTTAAAGAGCGAGAACACAGAGCGGGGAGAGTTTAAAGAGTGGGAACACAGAGTGGGGAGAGTTTAAAGAGCGAGAACACAGAGCGGGGAGAGATTAAAGAGGGGGAACACAGAGCGGGGAGAGTTTAAAGAGCGAGAACACAGAGCGGGGAGAGTTTAAAGAGCGAAAACACAGAGCGGGGGGAGTTTAAAGAGCGGGAACACAGAGCGGGGAGAGATTAAAGAGCGGGAACACAGAGCGGGGAGAGTTTAAAGAGTGGGAACACAGAGCGGGGAGAGTTTAAAGAGTGGGAACACAGAGCGGGGAGAGTTTAAAGAGTGGGAACACAGAGCGGGGAGAGTTTAAAGAGCGGGAACACAGAGCGGGGAGAGTTTAAAGAGGGGGAACACAGAGCGGGGAGAGTTTAAAGAGCGGGAACACAGAGCGGGGAGAGATTAAAGAGCGGGAACACAGAGCGGGGAGAGATTAAAGAGTGGGAACACAGAGCGGGGAGAGATTAAAGAGCGGGAACACAGAGCGGGGAGAGTTTAAAGAGCGGGAACACAGAGCGGGGAGTGTTTAAAGAGCGAGAACACAGAGCGGGGAGAGATTAAAGAGCTGGAACACAGAGTGGGGAGAGTTTAAAGAGCTGGAACACAGAGCGGGGAGAGTTTAAAGAGCGGGAACAAAGAGTGGGGAGAGATTAAAGAGCGAGAACACAGAGCGGGGAGAGTTTAAAGAGTGGGAACACAGAGCGGGGAGAGTTTAAAGAGTGGGAACACAGAGCGGGGAGAGTTTAAAGAGCGGGAACACAGAGCGGGGAGAGTTTAAAGAGGGGGAACACAGAGCGGGGTGAGATTAAAGAGCGGGAACACAGAGCGGGGAGTGTTTAAAGAGCGGGAACAAAGAGTGGGGAGAGATTAAAGAGCGAGAACACAGAGCGGGGAGAGTTTAAAGAGTGGGAACACAGAGCGGGGAGAGTTTAAAGAGTGGGAACACAGAGCGGGGAGAGTTTAAAGAGCGGGAACACAGAGCGGGGAGAGTTTAAAGAGGGGGAACACAGAGCGGGGAGAGATTAAAGAGCGGGAACAAAGTGTGGGGAGAGATTAAAGAGCGGGAACACAGAGCGGGGAGAGTTTAAAGAGCGAGAACACAGAGCGGGGAGAGTTTAAAGAGCGGGAACACAGAGCGGGGAGAGATTAAAGAGTGGGAACACAGAGCGGGGAGAGATTAAAGAGTGGGAACACAGAGCGGGGAGAGATTAAAGAGCGGGAACACAGAGCGGGGACAGTTTAAAGAGCGGGAACACAGAGTGGGGAGAGATTAATGAGCGAGAACACAGAGCGGGGAGCGATTAAAGAGCGAGAACACAGAGCGGGGAGAGTTTAAATAGCGGGAACACAGAGCGGGGAGAGTTTAAAGAGTGGGAACACAGAGTGGGGAGAGATTAATGAGCGAGAACACAGAGCGGGGAGTGTTTAAATAGCGAGAACACAGAGCGGGGAGAGATTAAAGAGTGGGAACACAGAGCGGGGAGAGATTAAAGAGTGGGAACACAGAGCGGGGAGAGATTAAAGAGCGGGAACACAGAGCGGGGAGAGATTAAAGAGTGGGAACACAGAGCGGGGAGAGATTAAAGAGCGGGAACACAGAGCGGGGAGAGTTTAAAGAGCGGGAACACAGAGCGGGGAGAGTTTAAAGAGTGGGAACACAGAGCGGGGAGAGATTAAAGAGCGGGAACACAGAGCGGGGAGAGATTAAAGAGTGGGAACACAGAGCGGGGAGAGATTAAAGAGTGGGAACACAGAGCGGGGAGAGATTAAAGAGCGGGAACACAGAGCGGGGAGAGATTAAAGAGTGGGAACACAGAGCGGGGAGAGATTAAAGAGCGGGAACACAGAGCGGGGAGAGTTTAAAGAGCGGGAACACAGAGCGGGGAGAGTTTAAAGAGCGAGAACACAGAGCGGGGAGAGTTTAAAGAGCGGGAACACAGAGTGGGGAGAGATTAATGAGCGAGAACACAGAGCGGGGAGAGTTTAAAGAGCGGGAACACAGAGTGGGGAGAGATTAATGAGCGAGAACACAGAGCGGGGAGCGATTAAAGAGCGAGAACACAGAGCGGGGAGAGTTTAAATAGCGGGAACACAGAGCGGGGAGAGTTTAAAGAGCGAGAACACAGAGCGGGGAGAGTTTAAAGAGCGAGAACACAGAGCGGGGAGAGATTAATGAGCGAGAACACAGAGCGGGGAGCGATTAAAGAGCGAGAACACAGAGCGGGGAGAGTTTAAATAGCGGGAACACAGAGCGGGGAGAGTTTAAAGAGTGGGAACACAGAGCGGGGAGAGTTTAAAGAGCGAGAACACAGAGCGGGGAGAGATTAATGAGCGAGAACACAGAGCGGGGAGCGATTAAAGAGCGAGAACACAGAGCGGGGAGAGATTAAAGAGCGGGAACACAGAGCGGGGAGAGTTTAAAGAGCGGGAACACAGAGCGGGGAGAGATTAAAGAGTGGGAACACAGAGCGGGGAGAGATTAAAGAGCGGGAACACAGAGCGGGGAGAGATTAAAGAGTGGGAACACAGAGCGGGGAGACATTAAAGAGCGGGAACACAGAGCGGGGAGAGTTTAAAGAGCGGGAACACAGAGCGGGGAGTGTTTAAAGAGCGAGAACACAGAGCGGGGAGAGTTTAAAGAGCGAGATCACAGAGCGGGGAGAGTTTAAAGAGCGTGAACACAGAGCGGGGAGAGTTTAAAGAGCGAGAACACAGAGCGGGGAGAGATTAAAGAGCGGGAACACAGAGCGGGGAGAGTTTAAAGAGCGGGAACACAGAGCGGGGAGAGTTTAAAGAGTGGGAACACAGAGCGGGGAGAGTTTAACGAGCGAGAACACAGAGCGGGGAGAGTTTAAAGAGCGAGAACACAGAGCGGGGAGAGTTTAAAGAGCGTGAACACAGAGCGGAGAGAGTTTAAAGAGCGAGAACACAGAGCGGGGAGAGTTTAAAGAGCAGGAACACAGAGCGGAGAGAGTTTAAAGAGCGAGAACACAGAGCGGGGAGAGTTTAAAGACCGAGAACACAGAGCGGGGAGAGTTTAAAGAGCAGGAACACAGAGCGGAGAGAGTTTAAAGAGCGAGAACACAGAGCGGGGAGAGTTTAAAGAGCGGGAACACAGAGCGGGGAGAGTTTAAAGAGCGGGAACACAGAGCGGGGAGAGATTAAAGAGTGGGAACACAAAGCGGGGAGAGATTAAAGAGCGAGAACACAGAGCGGGGAGAGATTAAATAGCGGGAACACAGAGCGGGGAGAGTTTAAAGAGCGAGAACACAGAGCGGGGAGAGTTTAAAGAGCGAGAACACAGAGCGGGGAGAGTTTAAAGAGCGAGAACACAGAGCGGGGAGAGTTTAAAGAGCGAGAACACAGAGCGGGGAGAGTTTAAAGAGCGAGAACACAGAGCGGGGAGAGTTTAAAGAGCGAGAACACAGAGCGGGGAGAGTTTAAAGAGCGGGAACACAGAGCGGGGTGTGTTTAAAGAGCGAGAACACAGAGCGGGGAGAGTTTAAAGAGCGAGAACACAGAGCGGGGAGAGTTTAAAGAGCGAGAAAACAGAGCGGGGAGAGTTTAAAGAGCGGGAACACAGAGCGGGGAGTGTTTAAAGAGCGGGAACACAGAGCGGGGAGAGATTAAAGAGCGAGAACACAGAGCGGGGAGAGTTTAAAGAGCGAGAACACAGAGCGGGGAGTGTTTAAAGAGCGAGAACACAGAGCGGGGAGAGATTAAAGAGCGAGAACACAGAGCGGGGAGAGTTTAAAGAGTGGGAACACAGAGCGGGGAGAGTTTAAAGAGCGGGAACACAGAGCGGGGAGAGTTTAAAGAGCGAGAACACAGAGCGGGGAGAGTTTAAAGAGCGTGAACACAGAGCGGAGAGAGTTTAAAGAGCGAGAACACAGAGCGGGGAGAGTTTAAAGAGCAGGAACACAGAGCGGAGAGAGTTTAAAGAGCGAGAACACAGAGCGGGGAGAGTTTAAAGACCGAGAACACAGAGCGGGGAGAGTTTAAAGAGCAGGAACACAGAGCGGAGAGAGTTTAAAGAGCGAGAACACAGAGCGGGGAGAGTTTAAAGAGCGGGAACACAGAGCGGGGAGAGTTTAAAGAGCGGGAACACAGAGCGGGGAGAGATTAAAGAGTGGGAACACAAAGCGGGGAGAGATTAAAGAGCGAGAACACAGAGCGGGGAGAGATTAAATAGCGGGAACACAGAGCGGGGAGAGTTTAAAGAGCGAGAACACAGAGCGGGGAGAGTTTAAAGAGCGAGAACACAGAGCGGGGAGAGTTTAAAGAGCGAGAACACAGAGCGGGGAGAGTTTAAAGAGCGAGAACACAGAGCGGGGAGAGTTTAAAGAGCGAGAACACAGAGCGGGGAGAGTTTAAAGAGCGAGAACACAGAGCGGGGAGAGTTTAAAGAGCGGGAACACAGAGCGGGGTGTGTTTAAAGAGCGAGAACACAGAGCGGGGAGAGTTTAAAGAGCGAGAACACAGAGCGGGGAGAGTTTAAAGAGCGAGAAAACAGAGCGGGGAGAGTTTAAAGAGCGGGAACACAGAGCGGGGAGTGTTTAAAGAGCGGGAACACAGAGCGGGGAGAGATTAAAGAGCGAGAACACAGAGCGGGGAGAGTTTAAAGAGCGAGAACACAGAGCGGGGAGTGTTTAAAGAGCGAGAACACAGAGCGGGGAGAGATTAAAGAGTGGGAACACAGAGCGGGGAGAGTTTAAAGAGCGGGAACACAGAGCGGGGAGAGTTTAAAGAGCGAGAACACAGAGCGGGGGGAGTTTAAAGAGCGAGAACACAGAGCGGGGAGTGTTTAAAGAGCGGGAACACAGAGCGGGGAGAGTTTAAAGAGCGAGAACACAGAGCGGGGAGAGTTTAAAGAGCGTGAACACAGAGCGGGGAGAGTTTAAAGAGTGGGAACACAGAGCGGGGAGAGTTTAAAGAGCGGGAACACAGAGCGGGGAGAGTTTAAAGAGCGGGAACACAGAGCGGGGAGAGTTTAAAGAGCGGGAACACAGAGCGGGGAGAGTTTAAAGAGCGGGAACACAGAGCGGGGAGAGTTTAAAGAGCGGGAACACAGAGCGGGGAGAGTTTAAAGAGCGGGAACACAGAGCGGGGAGAGTTTAAAGAGCGAGAACACAGAGCGGGGAGTGTTTAAAGAGCGGGAACACAGAGCGGGGAGAGTTTAAAGAGCGAGAACACAGAGCGGGGAGAGTTTAAAGAGTGGGAACACAGAGCGGGGAGAGTTTAAAGAGCGGGAACACAGAGCGGGGAGAGTTTAAAGAGCGAGAACACAGAGCGGGGGGAGTTTAAAGAGCGGGAACACAGAGCGGGGAGAGATTAAAGAGCGAGAACACAGAGCGGGGGGAGTTTAAAGAGTGGGAACACAGAGCGGGGAGAGTTTAAAGCGCGAGAACACAGAGCGGGGAGAGTTTAAAGAGCGAGAACACAGAGCGGGGAGAGTTTAAAGAGCGAGAACACAGAGCGGGTAGAGTTTAAATAGCGAGAACACAGAGCGGGGGGAGTTTAAAGAGCGGGAACACAGAGCGGGGAGTGTTTAAAGAGCGGGAACACAGAGCGGGGGGAGTTTAAAGAGCGAGAACACAGAGAGGGGAGTGTTTAAAGAGCGAGAACACAGAGCGGGGAGAGTTTAAAGAGCGAGAACACAGAGCGGGGAGAGTTTAAAGAGCGGGAACACATAGCGGGGGGAGTTTAAAGAGCGGGAACACAGAGCGGGGGGAGTTTAAAGAGCGGGAACACAGAGCGGGGGGAGTTTAAAGAGCGGGAACACAGAGCGGGGAGAGTTTAAAGAGCGAGAACACAGAGCGGGGAGAATTTAAAGAGCGAGAACACAGAGCGTAGAGAGTTTAAAGAGCGAGAACACAGAGCGGGGAGAGTTTAAAGAGCGGGAACACAGAGCGGGGAGAGTTTAAAGAGCGGGAACACAGAGCGGAGAGAGTTTAAAGAGCGGGAACACAAAGCGGGGAGTGTTTAAAGAGCGAGAACACAGAGCGGAGAGAGTTTAAAGAGCGGGAACACAGAGCGGGGAGTGTTTAAAGAGCGGGAACACAGAGCGGGGGGAGTTTAAAGAGCGAGAACACAGAGCGGGGAGAGGTTAAAGAGCGGGAACACAGAGCGGGGAGAGTTTAAAGAGAGAGAACACAGAGCGGGGAGAGTTTAAAGAGCGAGAACACAGAGCGGGGAGAGTTTAAAGAGCGGGAACACAGAGCGGAGAGAGTTTAAAGAGCGGGAACACAGAGCGGAGAGAGTTTAAAGAGCGGGAACACAGAGCGGGGAGTGTTTAAAGAGCGGGAACACAGAGCGGAGAGAGTTTAAAGAGCGGGAACACAGAGCGGAGAGAGTTTAAAGAGCGGGAACACAGAGCGGGGAGTGTTTAAAGAGCGGGAACACAGAGCGGGGAGAGTTTAAAGAGCGAGAACACAGAGCGGGGAGAGTTTAAAGAGCGAGAACACAGAGCGGAGAGAGTTTAAAGAGCGGGAACACATAGCGGAGAGAGTTTAAAGAGCGGGAACACAGAGCGGGGAGTGTTTAAAGAGCGGGAACACAGAGCGGGGGGAGTTTAAAGAGCGAGAACACAGAGCGGGGAGAGTTTAAGGAGCTAGAACACAGAGCGGGGAGAGTTTAAAGAGCGAGAACACAGAGCGGGGAGAGTTTAAAGAGCGGGAACACAGAGCGGAGAGAGTTTAAAGAGCGGGAACACATAGCGGAGAGAGTTTAAAGAGCGGGAACACAGAGCGGGGAGAGTTTAAAGAGCGAGAACACAGAGCGGGGAAAGTTTAAAGAGCGGGAACACAGAGCGGGGAGAGTTTAAAGAGCGGGAACACAGAGCGGGGAGAGATTAAAGAGCGGGAACACAGAGCGGGGAGAGTTTAAAGAGCGAGAACACAGAGCGGGGAGAGATTAAAGAGCGGGAACACAGAGCGGGGAGAGATTAAAGAGCGGGAACACAGAGCGGGGGGAGTTTAAAGAGCGGGAACACAGAGCGGGGAAAGATTAAACAGCGGGAACACAGAGCGGGGAGAGTTTAAAGAGCGAAAACACAGAGCGGGGAGAGTTTAAAAGTGGGAACACAGAGCGGGGAGAGTTTAAAGAGCGAGAACACAGAGCGGGGAGAGTTTAAAGAGCGGGAACACAGAGCGGGGAGAGTTTAAAGAATGGGAACACAGAGCGGGGAGAGTTTAAAGAGCGGGAACACAGAGCGGGGAGAGTTTAAAGAGGGGGAACACAGAGCGGGGAGAGTTTAAAGAGCGGGAACACAGAGCGGGGAGAGTTTAATGAGCGGGAACACAGAGCGGGGAGAGATTAAAGAGCGGGAACACAGAGCGGGGAGAGTTTAAAGAGTGGGAACACAGAGCGGGGAGAGTTTAAAGAGCGAGAACACAGAGCGGGGAGAGATTAAAGAGCGGGAACACAGAGCGGGGAGAGTTTAAAGAGCGGGAACACAGAGCGGGGGGAGTTTAAAGAGCGAGAACACAGAGCGGGGAGAGATTAAAGAGCGGGAACACAGAGCGGGGAGAGATTAAAGAGCGGGAACACAGAGCGAGGAGAGATTAAAGAGCGGGAACACAGAGCGGGGAGAGTTTATAGAGCGGGAACACAGAGCGGGGAGAGTTTAAAGAGCGAGAACACAGAGCGGGGAGAGATTAAAGAGCGGGAACACAGAGCGGGGGGAGATTAAAGAGCGGGAACACAGAGCGAGGAGAGATTAAAGAGCGGGAACACAGAGCGGGGAGAGTTTAAAGAGCGGGAACACAGAGTGGGGAGTGTCTAAAGAGCGAGAACAAAGAGCGGGGAGAGATTAAAGAGCGAGAACACAGAGTGGGGACAGTTTAAAGAGTGGGAACACAGAGCGGGGAGAGTTTAAAGAGCGGGAACACCGAGTGGGGAGAGATTAAAGAGCGAAAACACAGAGCGGGGAGCGATTAAAGAGCGAGAACACAGAGCGGGGAGTTTAAAGAGCGGGAACACAGAGCGGGGAGAGTTTAAAGAGCGGGAACACAGAGCGGGGAGAGATTAAAGAGCGGGAACACAGAGCGGGGAGAGTTTAAAGAGCGGGAACACAGAGCGGGGAGAGTTTAAAGAGCGGGTACACAGAGCGGGGAGAGATTAAAGAGCGGGAACACAGAGCGGGGAGATTAAAGAGTGGGAACACAGAGCGGGGAGAGATTAAAGAGCGGAAACACAGAGCGGGGACAGTTTAAAGAGCGAGAACACAGAGCGGGGAGAGATTAAAGAGCGAGAACACAGAGCGGGGAGAGTTTAAAGAGCGAGAACACAGAGCGGGGAGAGTTTAAAGAGTGGGAACAAAGAGTGGGGAGAGTTTAAAGAGCGAGAACACAGAGCGGGGAGAGATTAAAGAGCGGGAACAAAGAGTGGGGAGAGTTTAAAGAGCGGGAACACAAGAGTGGGGAGAGATTAAATAGCGGGAACACAGAGCGGGGAGAGTTTAAAGAGCGGGAACACAGAGCGGGGAGAGTTTAAAGAGCGAGAACACAGAGCGGAGAGAGTTTAAAAAGCGAGAACACAGAGCGGGGAGAGTTTAAAGAGCGAGAACACAGAGCGGGGAGAGTTTAAAGAGTGGGCACACAGAGCGGGGAGAGTTTAACGAGAGAGAACACAGAGCGGGGAGAGTTTAAAAAGCGAGAACACAGAGCGGGGAGAGTTTAAAGAGCGAGAACACAGAGCGGGGAGAGTTTAAAGAGTGGGCACACAGAGCGGGGAGAGTTTAACGAGAGAGAACACAGAGCGGGGGCAGTTTAAAGAGCGAGAACACAGAGCGGGGAGAGTTTAAAGAGCGAGAACACTGAGCGGGGACAGTTTAAAGAGTGGGAACACAGAGCGGGGAGAGTTTAAAGAGCGAGAACACTGAACGGGGACAGTTTAAAGAGTGGGAACACAGAGCGGGGAGAGTTTAAAGAGCGGGAACACAGAGCGGGGAGAGTTTAAAGAGCGGGAACACAGAGCGGGGAGAGTTTAAAGAGCGGGAACACAGAGCGGGGAGAGATTAAAGAGCGGGAACACAGAGCGGGGAGAGTTTAAAGAGCGGGATCACAGAGCGGGGAGAGATTAAAGAGCGGGAACACAGAGCGGGGAGAGATTAAAGAGCGGAAACACAGAGCGGGGAGAGTTTAAAGAGCGGGAACAAAGAGTGGGGAGAGTTTAAAGAGCAGGAACACAGAGCGGGGAGTGTTTCAAGAGCGGGAACACAGAGCGGGGAGATTAAAGAGTGGGAACACAGAGCGGGGAGAGATTAAAGAGCGGAAACACAGAGCGGGGAGAGTTTAAAGAGCGGGAACAAAGAGTGGGGAGAGTTTAAAGAGCAGGAACACAGAGCGGGGAGTGTTTCAAGAGCGGGAACACAGAGCGGGGAGAGTTTAAAGAGCGGGAACACAGAGCGGGGAGAGATTAAATAGCGGGAACACAGAGCGGGGAGAGTTTAAAGAGAGGGAACACAGAGCGGGGAGAGTTTAAAGTGCGAGAACACAGAGCGGGGAGAGTTTAAAAAGCGAGAACACAGAGCGGGGAGAGTTTAAAGAGTGGGAACACAGAGTGGGGAGAGTTTAACGAGAGAGAACACAGAGCGGGGGGAGTTTAAAGAGAGAGAACACAGAGCGGGGAGAGTTTAAAGAGCGAGAACACAGAGCGGGGGGAGTTTAAAGAGCGAGAACACAGAGCGGGGAGAGTTTAAAGAGCGAGAACACAGAGCGGGGGGAGTTTAAAGAGCGAGAACACAGAGCGGGGAGTGTTTAAAGACCGAGAACACAGAGCGCGGAGTGTTTAAAGAGCGGGAACACAGAGCGGGGAGAGTTTAAAGAGTGAGAACACAGAGTGGGGAGAGTTTAAAGAGCGAGAACACAGAGCGGGGGGAGTTTAAAGAGCGAGAACACAGAGCGGGGAGAGTTTAAAGAGCGAGAACACAGAGCGGGGGGAGTTTAAAGAGCGAGAACACAGAGCGGAGAGAGTTTAAAGAGCGGGAACACAGAGCGGAGAGAGTTTAAAGAGTGGGAACACAGAGCGGGGAGTGTTTAAAGAGCGGGAACACAGAGCGGGGCGAGTTTAAAGAGCGAGAACACAGAGCGGGGAGAGTTTAAAGAGCTAGAACACAGAGCGGGGAGAGTTTAACGAGCGAGAACACAGAGCGGGGAGAGTTTAAAGAGCGAGAACACAGAGCGGGGAGAGTTTAAAGATTGGGAACACAGAGCGGGGAGAGATTAAAGAGCGAGTACACACAGCGGTGAGTGTTTAAAGAGCGGGAACACAGACCGGGGAGAGTTTAAAGAGCGAGAACACAGAGCGGGGAGTGTTTAAAGAGCGGGAACACAGACCGGGGAGAGTTTAAAGAGCGAGAACACAGAGCGGGGAGAGTTTAAAGAGCGAGAACACAGAGCGGGGAGAGTTTAAAGAGCGAGAACACAGAGCGGGGAGAGTTTAAAGAGCGGGAACACAGAGCGGGGAGAGTTTAAAGAGCGAGAACACAGAGCGGGGAGAGTTTAAAGAGCGGGAACACAGAGCGGGGAGAGTTTAAAGAGCGAGATCACAGAGCGGGGAGAGTTTAAAGAGCGAGAACACAGCGGGCAGTGTTTAACGAGCAGGAACACAGAGCGGGGAGAGTTTCAAGAGCGAGAACACAGAGCGGGGAGAGTTTAAAGAGCGAGAACACAGAGCGGGGAGAGTTTAAAGAGCGAGAACACAGAGCGGGGAGAGTTTAAAGAGTGGGAACACAGAGTGGGGAGAGTTTAAAGAGCGAGAACACAGAGCGGGGAGAGATTAAAGAGGGGGAACACAGAGCGGGGAGAGTTTAAAGAGCGAGAACACAGAGCGGGGAGAGTTTAAAGAGCGAGAACACAGAGCGGGGGGAGTTTAAAGAGCGGGAACACAGAGCGGGGAGAGATTAAAGAGCGGGAACACAGAGCGGGGAGAGTTTAAAGAGTGGGAACACAGAGCGGGGAGAGTTTAAAGAGTGGGAACACAGAGCGGGGAGAGTTTAAAGAGTGGGAACACAGAGCGGGGAGAGTTTAAAGAGGGGGAACACAGAGCGGGGAGAGTTTAAAGAGCGGGAACACAGAGTGGGGAGAGATTAAAGAGCGGGAACACAGAGCGGGGAGAGATTAAAGAGTGGGAACACAGAGCGGGGAGAGATTAAAGAGCGGGAACACAGAGCGGGGAGAGTTTAAAGACCGGGAACACAGAGCGGGGAGTGTTTAAAGAGCGAGAACACAGAGCGGGGAGAGATTAAAGAGCTGGAACACAGAGTGGGGAGAGTTTAAAGAGCGGGAACACAGAGCGGGGAGAGTTTAAAGAGCGGGAACAAAGAGTGGGGAGAGATTAAAGAGCGAGAACACAGAGCGGGGAGAGTTTAAAGAGTGGGAACACAGAGCGGGGAGAGTTTAAAGAGTGGGAACACAGAGCGGGGAGAGTTTAAAGAGTGGGAACACAGAGCGGGGAGAGTTTAAAGAGAGGGAACACAGAGCGGGGAGAGTTTAAAGAGCGGGAACACAGAGCGGGGAGAGTTTAAAGAGGGGACCACAGAGCGGGGAGAGTTTAAAGAGCGGGAACACAGAGCGTGGAGAGATTAAAGAGCGGGAACACAGAGCGGGGAGTGATTAAAGAGTGGGAACAGAGAGCGGGGAGAGATTAAAGAGCGGGAACACAGAGCGGGGAGAGTTTAAAGAGCGAGAACACAGAGCGGGGAGAGTTTAAAGAGCGGGAACACAGAGCGGGGAGAGTTTAAAGACCGGGAACACAGAGCGGGGAGTGTTTAAAGAGCGAGAACACAGAGCGGGGAGAGATTAAAGAGCTGGAACACAGAGTGGGGAGAGTTTAAAGAGCGGGAACACAGAGCGGGGAGAGTTTAAAGAGCGGAAACAAAGAGTGGGGAGAGATTAAAGAGCGAGAACACAGAGCGGGGAGAGTTTAAAGAGTGGGAACACAGAGCGGGGAGAGTTTAAAGAGTGGGAACACAGAGCGGGGAGAGTTTAAAGAGTGGGAACACAGAGCGGGGAGAGTTTAAAGAGCGGGAACACAGAGCGGGGAGAGTTTAAAGAGGGGACCACAGAGCGGGGAGAGTTTAAAGAGCGGGAACACAGAGCGTGGAGAGATTAAAGAGCGGGAACACAGAGCGGGGAGAGATTAAAGAGCGGGAACACAGAGTGGGGAGAGTTTAAAGAGCGAGAACACAGAGCGGGGAGAGTTTAAAGAGCGGGAACACAGAGCGGGGAGAGTTTAAAGAGCGAGAACACAGAGCGGGGAGAGTTTAAAGAGCGAGAACACAGAGCGGGGAGAGTTTAAAGAGCGAGAACACAGAGCGGGGAGAGTTTAAAGAGCGAGAACACAGAGTGGGGAGAGTTTAAAGAGCGGGAACACAGAGCGGGGAGAGTTTAAAGAGCGAGAACACAGAGCGGGGAGAGTTTAAAGAGCGAGAACACAGAGCGGGGAGAGTTTAAAGAGCGAGAACACAGAGCGGGGAGAGTTTAAAGAGCGAGAACACAGAGTGGGGAGAGTTTAAAGAGCGGGAACACAGAGCGGGGAGAGTTTAAAGAGCGAGAACACAGAGCGGGGAGTGTTTAAAGAGCGAGAACACAGAGCGGGGAGAGTTTTAAGAGCGGGAACACAGAGCGGGGAGTGTTTAAAGAACGGGAACACAGAGCGGGGAGTGTTTAATGAGCAGGAACACAGAGCGGGGAGAGTTTAAAGAGCGAGAACACAGAGCGGGGAGAGTTTAAAGAGCGGGAACACAGAGCGGGGAGAGATTAAAGAGCGGGAACACAGAGCGGGGAGAGATTAAAGAGCGGGAACACAGAGCGGGGAGAGATTAAAGAGCGGGAACACAGAGCGGGGAGAGTTTAAAGAGCGAGAACACAGAGCGGGGAGAGTTTAAAGAGCGAGAACACAGAGCGGGGAGAGTTTAAAGAGCGAGAACACAGAGTGGGGAGAGTTTAAAGAGCGGGAACACAGAGCGGGGAGTGTTTAAAGAGCGAGAACACAGAGCGGGGAGAGTTTAAAGAGCGAGAACACAGAGCGGGGAGAGTTTAAAGAGCGAGAACACAGAGCGGGGAGAGTTTAAAGAACGGGAACACAGAGCGGGGAGTGTTTAATGAGCAGGAACACAGAGCGGGGAGTGTTTAATGAGCAGGAACACAGAGCGGGGAGAGTTTAAAGAGCGGGAACACAGAGCGGGGAGAGTTTAAAGAGCGAGAACACAGAGCGGGGAGTGTTTAAAGAGCGAGAACACAGAGCGGGGGGAGTTTAAAGAGCGAGAACACAGAGCGGGGAGTGTTTAAAGAGCGAGAACACAGAGCGGGGGGAGTTTAAAGAGCGGGAACAAAGAGTGGGGAGAGATTAAAGAGCGAGAACACAGAGCGGGGAGAGTTTAAAGAGTGGGAACGCAGAGCGGGGAGAGTTTAAAGAGTGGGAACACAGAGCGGGGAGAGTTTAAAGAGCGGGAACACAGAGCGGGGAGAGTTTAAAGAGCGAGAACACAGAGCGGGGAGAGTTTAAAGAGTGGGAACACAGAGTGGGGAGAGTTTAAAGAGCGAGAACACAGAGCGGGGAGAGATTAAAGAGGGGGAACACAGAGCGGGGAGAGTTTAAAGAGCGAGAACACAGAGCGGGGAGAGTTTAAAGAGCGAAAACACAGAGCGGGGGGAGTTTAAAGAGCGGGAACACAGAGCGGGGAGAGATTAAAGAGCGGGAACACAGAGCGGGGAGAGTTTAAAGAGTGGGAACACAGAGCGGGGAGAGTTTAAAGAGTGGGAACACAGAGCGGGGAGAGTTTAAAGAGTGGGAACACAGAGCGGGGAGAGTTTAAAGAGCGGGAACACAGAGCGGGGAGAGTTTAAAGAGGGGGAACACAGAGCGGGGAGAGTTTAAAGAGCGGGAACACAGAGCGGGGAGAGATTAAAGAGCGGGAACACAGAGCGGGGAGAGATTAAAGAGTGGGAACACAGAGCGGGGAGAGATTAAAGAGCGGGAACACAGAGCGGGGAGAGTTTAAAGAGTGGGAACACAGAGCGGGGAGTGTTTAAAGAGCGAGAACACAGAGCGGGGAGAGATTAAAGAGCTGGAACACAGAGTGGGGAGAGTTTAAAGAGCTGGAACACAGAGCGGGGAGAGTTTAAAGAGCGAGAACACAGAGCGGGGAGAGTTTAAAGAGTGGGAACACAGAGCGGGGAGAGTTTAAAGAGTGGGAACACAGAGCGGGGAGAGTTTAAAGAGCGGGAACACAGAGCGGGGAGAGTTTAAAGAGGGGGAACACAGAGCGGGGAGAGTTTAAAGAGTGGGAACACAGAGCGGGGAGAGTTTAAAGAGCGGGAACACAGAGCGGGGAGAGTTTAAAGAGTGGGAACACAGAGCGGGGAGAGTTTAAAGAGTGGGAACACAGAGCGGGGAGAGTTTAAAGAGGGGGAACACAGAGCGGGGAGAGATTAAAGAGCGGGAACACAGAGCGGGGAGAGTTTAAAGAGTGGGAACACAGAGCGGGGAGAGTTTAAAGAGTGGGAACACAGAGCGGGGAGAGTTTAAAGAGGGGGAACACAGAGCGGGGAGAGTTTAAAGAGGGGGAACACAGAGCGGGGAGAGTTTAAAGAGGGGGAACACAGAGCGGGGAGAGATTAAAGAGCGGGAACACAGAGCGGGGAGAGATTAAAGAGCGAGAACACAGAGCGGGGAGAGATTAAAGAGTGGGAACACAGAGCGGGGAGAGATTAAAGAGCGGGAACACAGAGCGGGGAGAGTTTAAAGAGCGGGAACACAGAGCGGGGAGAGTTTAAAGAGTGGGAACACAGAGCGGGGAGAGTTTAAAGAGCGGGAACACAGAGTGGGGAGAGATTAATGAGCGAGAACACAGAGCGGGGAGCGATTAAAGAGCGAGAACACAGAGCGGGGAGAGTTTAAATAGCGGGAACACAGAGCGGGGAGTGTTTAAAGAGCGGGAACACAGAGCGGGGAGAGATTAAAGAGTGGGAACACAGAGCGGGGAGAGATTAAAGAGTGGGAACACAGAGCGGGGAGAGATTAAAGAGTGGGAACACAGAGCGGGGAGAGATTAAAGAGCGGGAACACAGAGCGGGGAGAGATTAAAGAGTGGGAACACAGAGCGGGGAGAGATTAAAGAGCGGGAACACAGAGCGGGGAGAGTTTAAAGAGCGAGAACACAGAGCGGGGAGAGATTAAAGAGCTGGAACACAGAGCGGGGAGAGTTTAAAGAGCGGGAACACAGAGCGGGGAGAGTTTAAAGAGCGTGAACACAGAGCGGGGAGAGTTTAAAGAGCGAGAACACAGAGCGGGGAGAGATTAAAGAGCGGGAACACAGAGCGGGGAGAGTTTAAAGAGCGGGAACACAGAGCGGGGAGAGTTTAAAGAGTGGGAACACAGAGCGGGGAGAGTTTAACGAGCGAGAACACAGAGCGGGGAGAGTTTAAAGAGCGAGAACACAGAGCGGGGAGAGTTTAAAGAGCGTGAACACAGAGCGGAGAGAGTTTAAAGAGCGAGAACACAGAGCGGGGAGAGTTTAAAGAGCAGGAACACAGAGCGGAGAGAGTTTAAAGAGCGAGAACACAGAGCGGGGAGAGTTTAAAGACCGAGAACACAGAGCGGGGAGAGTTTAAAGAGCAGGAACACAGAGCGGAGAGAGTTTAAAGAGCGAGAACACAGAGCGGGGAGAGTTTAAAGAGCGGGAACACAGAGCGGGGAGAGTTTAAAGAGCGGGAACACAGAGCGGGGAGGGTTTAAAGAGCGGGAACACAGAGCGGGGAGAGATTAAAGAGTGGGAACACAAAGCGGGGAGAGATTAAAGAGCGAGAACACAGAGCGGGGAGAGATTAAATAGCGGGAACACAGAGCGGGGAGAGTTTAAAGAGCGAGAACACAGAGCGGGGAGAGTTTAAAGAGCGAGAACACAGAGCGGGGAGAGTTTAAAGAGCGAGAACACAGAGCGGGGAGAGTTTAAAGAGCGAGAACACAGAGCGGGGAGAGTTTAAAGAGCGAGAACACAGAGCGGGGAGAGTTTAAAGAGCGAGAACACAGAGCGGGGAGAGTTTAAAGAGCGGGAACACAGAGCGGGGTGTGTTTAAAGAGCGAGAACACAGAGCGGGGAGAGTTTAAAGAGCGAGAACACAGAGCGGGGAGAGTTTAAAGAGCGAGAACACAGAGCGGGGAGAGTTTAAAGAGCGGGAACACAGAGCGGGGAGTGTTTAAAGAGCGGGAACACAGAGCGGGGAGAGATTAAAGAGCGAGAACACAGAGCGGGGAGAGTTTAAAGAGCGAGAACACAGAGCGGGGAGAGTTTAAAGAGCGGGAACACAGAGCGGGGAGAGTTTAAAGAGCGAGAACACAGAGCGGGGAGTGTTTAAAGAGCGAGAACACAGAGCGGGGAGAGATTAAAGAGCGAGAACACAGAGCGGGGAGAGTTTAAAGAGTGGGAACACAGAGCGGGGAGAGTTTAAAGAGCGGGAACACAGAGCGGGGAGAGTTTAAAGAGCGGGAACACAGAGCGGGGAGAGATTAAAGAGCGAGAACACAGAGCGGGGAGAGTTTAAAGAGCGAGAACACAGAGCGGGGAGAGTTTAAAGAGCGGGAACACAGAGCGGGGAGAGTTTAAAGAGCGAGAACACAGAGCGGGGAGTGTTTAAAGAGCGAGAACACAGAGCGGGGAGAGATTAAAAAGCGAGAACACAGAGCGGGGAGAGTTTAAAGAGTGGGAACACAGAGCGGGGAGAGTTTAAAGAGCGGGAACACAGAGCGGGGAGAGTTTAAAGAGCGAGAACACAGAGCGGGGGGAGTTTAAAGAGCGAGAACACAGAGCGGGGAGAGTTTAAATAGCGGGAACACAGAGCGGGGGGAGTTTAAAGAGTGGGAACACAGAGTGGGGAGAGATTAATGAGCGAGAACACAGAGCGGGGAGTGTTTAAATAGCGAGAACACAGAGCGGGGAGAGTTTAAATAGCGGGAACACAGAGCGGGGAGAGATTAAAGAGTGGGAACACAGAGCGGGGAGAGATTAAAGAGCGGGAACACAGAGCGGGGAGAGATTAAAGAGTGGGAACACAGAGCGGGGAGAGTTTAAAGAGCGGGAACACAGAGCGGGGAGAGTTTAAAGAGCGAGAACACAGAGCGGGGAGAGTTTAAAGAGCGGGAACACAGAGTGGGGAGAGATTAATGAGCGAGAACACAGAGCGGGGAGAGTTTAAAGAGCGGGAACACAGAGTGGGGAGAGATTAATGAGCGAGAACACAGAGCGGGGAGCGATTAAAGAGCGAGAACACAGAGCGGGGAGAGTTTAAATAGCGGGAACACAGAGCGGGGAGAGTTTAAAGAGCGAGAACACAGAGCGGGGAGAGATTAATGAGCGAGAACACAGAGCGGGGAGCGATTAAAGAGCGAGAACACAGAGCGGGGAGAGTTTAAATAGCGGGAACACAGAGCGGGGAGAGATTAAAGAGTGGGAACACAGAGCGGGGAGAGATTAAAGAGTGGGAACACAGAGCGGGGAGAGATTAAAGAGCGGGAACACAGAGCGGGGAGAGATTAAAGAGTGGGAACACAGAGCGGGGAGAGTTTAAAGAGCGAGAACACAGAGCGGGGAGAGATTAATGAGCGAGAACACAGAGCGGGGAGCGATTAAAGAGCGAGAACACAGAGCGGGGAGAGTTTAAATAGCGGGAACACAGAGCGGGGAGAGATTAAAGAGTGGGAACACAGAGCGGGGAGAGATTAAAGAGTGGGAACACAGAGCGGGGAGAGATTAAAGAGCGGGAACACAGAGCGGGGAGAGATTAAAGAGTGGGAACACAGAGCGGGGAGACATTAAAGAGCGGGAACACAGAGCGGGGAGAGTTTAAAGAGCGGGAACACAGAGCGGGGAGAGTTTAAAGAGCGGGAACACAGAGCGGGGAGAGTTTAAAGAGCGAGAACACAGAGCGGGGAGAGTTTAAAGAGCGAGATCACAGAGCGGGGAGAGTTTAAAGAGCGTGAACACAGAGCGGGGAGAGTTTAAAGAGCGAGAACACAGAGCGGGGAGAGATTAAAGAGCGGGAACACAGAGCGGGGAGAGTTTAAAGAGCGGGAACACAGAGCGGGGAGAGTTTAAAGAGTGGGAACACAGAGCGGGGAGAGTTTAACGAGCGAGAACACAGAGCGGGGAGAGTTTAAAGAGCGAGAACACAGAGCGGGGAGAGTTTAAAGAGCGTGAACACAGAGCGGAGAGAGTTTAAAGAGCGAGAACACAGAGCGGGGAGAGTTTAAAGAGCAGGAACACAGAGCGGAGAGAGTTTAAAGAGCGAGAACACAGAGCGGGGAGAGTTTAAAGACCGAGAACACAGAGCGGGGAGAGTTTAAAGAGCAGGAACACAGAGCGGAGAGAGTTTAAAGAGCGAGAACACAGAGCGGGGAGAGTTTAAAGAGCGGGAACACAGAGCGGGGAAAGTTTAAAGAGCGGGAACACAGAGCGGGGAGAGATTAAAGAGTGGGAACACAAAGCGGGGAGAGATTAAAGAGCGAGAACACAGAGCGGGGAGAGATTAAATAGCGGGAACACAGAGCGGGGAGAGTTTAAAGAGCGAGAACACAGAGCGGGGAGAGTTTAAAGAGCGAGAACACAGAGCGGGGAGAGTTTAAAGAGCGAGAACACAGAGCGGGGAGAGTTTAAAGAGCGAGAACACAGAGCGGGGAGAGTTTAAAGAGCGAGAACACAGAGCGGGGAGAGTTTAAAGAGCGAGAACACAGAGCGGGGAGAGTTTAAAGAGCGGGAACACAGAGCGGGGTGTGTTTAAAGAGCGAGAACACAGAGCGGGGAGAGTTTAAAGAGCGAGAACACAGAGCGGGGAGAGTTTAAAGAGCGAGAAAACAGAGCGGGGAGAGTTTAAAGAGCGGGAACACAGAGCGGGGAGTGTTTAAAGAGCGGGAACACAGAGCGGGGAGAGATTAAAGAGCGAGAACACAGAGCGGGGAGAGTTTAAAGAGCGAGAACACAGAGCGGGGAGTGTTTAAAGAGCGAGAACACAGAGCGGGGAGAGATTAAAGAGCGAGAACACAGAGCGGGGAGAGTTTAAAGAGTGGGAACACAGAGCGGGGAGAGTTTAAAGAGCGGGAACACAGAGCGGGGAGAGTTTAAAGAGCGAGAACACAGAGCGGGGAGAGTTTAAAGAGCGTGAACACAGAGCGGAGAGAGTTTAAAGAGCGAGAACACAGAGCGGGGAGAGTTTAAAGAGCAGGAACACAGAGCGGAGAGAGTTTAAAGAGCGAGAACACAGAGCGGGGAGAGTTTAAAGACCGAGAACACAGAGCGGGGAGAGTTTAAAGAGCAGGAACACAGAGCGGAGAGAGTTTAAAGAGCGAGAACACAGAGCGGGGAGAGTTTAAAGAGCGGGAACACAGAGCGGGGAGAGTTTAAAGAGCGGGAACACAGAGCGGGGAGAGATTAAAGAGTGGGAACACAAAGCGGGGAGAGATTAAAGAGCGAGAACACAGAGCGGGGAGAGATTAAATAGCGGGAACACAGAGCGGGGAGAGTTTAAAGAGCGAGAACACAGAGCGGGGAGAGTTTAAAGAGCGAGAACACAGAGCGGGGAGAGTTTAAAGAGCGAGAACACAGAGCGGGGAGAGTTTAAAGAGCGAGAACACAGAGCGGGGAGAGTTTAAAGAGCGAGAACACAGAGCGGGGAGAGTTTAAAGAGCGAGAACACAGAGCGGGGAGAGTTTAAAGAGCGGGAACACAGAGCGGGGTGTGTTTAAAGAGCGAGAACACAGAGCGGGGAGAGTTTAAAGAGCGAGAACACAGAGCGGGGAGAGTTTAAAGAGCGAGAAAACAGAGCGGGGAGAGTTTAAAGAGCGGGAACACAGAGCGGGGAGTGTTTAAAGAGCGGGAACACAGAGCGGGGAGAGATTAAAGAGCGAGAACACAGAGCGGGGAGAGTTTAAAGAGCGAGAACACAGAGCGGGGAGTGTTTAAAGAGCGAGAACACAGAGCGGGGAGAGATTAAAGAGCGAGAACACAGAGCGGGGAGAGTTTAAAGAGTGGGAACACAGAGCGGGGAGAGTTTAAAGAGCGGGAACACAGAGCGGGGAGAGTTTAAAGAGCGAGAACACAGAGCGGGGGGAGTTTAAAGAGCGAGAACACAGAGCGGGGAGTGTTTAAAGAGCGGGAACACAGAGCGGGGAGAGTTTAAAGAGCGAGAACACAGAGCGGGGAGAGTTTAAAGAGCGTGAACACAGAGCGGGGAGAGTTTAAAGAGTGGGAACACAGAGCGGGGAGAGTTTAAAGAGCGGGAACACAGAGCGGGGAGAGTTTAAAGAGCGGGAACACAGAGCGGGGAGAGTTTAAAGAGCGGGAACACAGAGCGGGGAGAGTTTAAAGAGCGGGAACACAGAGCGGGGAGAGTTTAAAGAGCGGGAACACAGAGCGGGGAGAGTTTAAAGAGCGGGAACACAGAGCGGGGAGAGTTTAAAGAGCGAGAACACAGAGCGGGGAGTGTTTAAAGAGCGGGAACACAGAGCGGGGAGAGTTTAAAGAGCGAGAACACAGAGCGGGGAGAGTTTAAAGAGTGGGAACACAGAGCGGGGAGAGTTTAAAGAGCGGGAACACAGAGCGGGGAGAGTTTAAAGAGCGAGAACACAGAGCGGGGGGAGTTTAAAGAGCGGGAACACAGAGCGGGGAGAGATTAAAGAGCGAGAACACAGAGCGGGGGGAGTTTAAAGAGTGGGAACACAGAGCGGGGAGAGTTTAAAGCGCGAGAACACAGAGCGGGGAGAGTTTAAAGAGCGAGAACACAGAGCGGGGAGAGTTTAAAGAGCGAGAACACAGAGCGGGTAGAGTTTAAATAGCGAGAACACAGAGCGGGGGGAGTTTAAAGAGCGGGAACACAGAGCGGGGAGTGTTTAAAGAGCGGGAACACAGAGCGGGGGGAGTTTAAAGAGCGAGAACACAGAGAGGGGAGTGTTTAAAGAGCGAGAACACAGAGCGGGGAGAGTTTAAAGAGCGAGAACACAGAGCGGGGAGAGTTTAAAGAGCGGGAACACATAGCGGGGGGAGTTTAAAGAGCGGGAACACAGAGCGGGGGGAGTTTAAAGAGCGGGAACACAGAGCGGGGGGAGTTTAAAGAGCGGGAACACAGAGCGGGGAGAGTTTAAAGAGCGAGAACACAGAGCGGGGAGAATTTAAAGAGCGAGAACACAGAGCGGAGAGAGTTTAAAGAGCGAGAACACAGAGCGGGGAGAGTTTAAAGAGCGGGAACACAGAGCGGGGAGAGTTTAAAGAGCGGGAACACAGAGCGGAGAGAGTTTAAAGAGCGGGAACACAAAGCGGGGAGTGTTTAAAGAGCGAGAACACAGAGCGGAGAGAGTTTAAAGAGCGGGAACACAGAGCGGGGAGTGTTTAAAGAGCGGGAACACAGAGCGGGGGGAGTTTAAAGAGCGAGAACACAGAGCGGGGAGAGGTTAAAGAGCGGGAACACAGAGCGGGGAGAGTTTAAAGAGAGAGAACACAGAGCGGGGAGAGTTTAAAGAGCGAGAACACAGAGCGGGGAGAGTTTAAAGAGCGGGAACACAGAGCGGAGAGAGTTTAAAGAGCGGGAACACAGAGCGGAGAGAGTTTAAAGAGCGGGAACACAGAGCGGGGAGTGTTTAAAGAGCGGGAACACAGAGCGGAGAGAGTTTAAAGAGCGGGAACACAGAGCGGAGAGAGTTTAAAGAGCGGGAACACAGAGCGGGGAGTGTTTAAAGAGCGGGAACACAGAGCGGGGAGAGTTTAAAGAGCGAGAACACAGAGCGGGGAGAGTTTAAAGAGCGAGAACACAGAGCGGAGAGAGTTTAAAGAGCGGGAACACATAGCGGAGAGAGTTTAAAGAGCGGGAACACAGAGCGGGGAGTGTTTAAAGAGCGGGAACACAGAGCGGGGGGAGTTTAAAGAGCGAGAACACAGAGCGGGGAGAGTTTAAGGAGCTAGAACACAGAGCGGGGAGAGTTTAAAGAGCGAGAACACAGAGCGGGGAGAGTTTAAAGAGCGGGAACACAGAGCGGAGAGAGTTTAAAGAGCGGGAACACATAGCGGAGAGAGTTTAAAGAGCGGGAACACAGAGCGGGGAGAGTTTAAAGAGCGAGAACACAGAGCGGGGAAAGTTTAAAGAGCGGGAACACAGAGCGGGGAGAGTTTAAAGAGCGGGAACACAGAGCGGGGAGAGATTAAAGAGCGGGAACACAGAGCGGGGAGAGTTTAAAGAGCGAGAACACAGAGCGGGGAGAGATTAAAGAGCGGGAACACAGAGCGGGGAGAGATTAAAGAGCGGGAACACAGAGCGGGGGGAGTTTAAAGAGCGGGAACACAGAGCGGGGAAAGATTAAACAGCGGGAACACAGAGCGGGGAGAGTTTAAAGAGCGAAAACACAGAGCGGGGAGAGTTTAAAAGTGAGAACACAGAGCGGGGAGAGTTTAAAGAGCGAGAACACAGAGCGGGGAGAGTTTAAAGAGCGGGAACACAGAGCGGGGAGAGTTTAAAGAATGGGAACACAGAGCGGGGAGAGTTTAAAGAGCGGGAACACAGAGCGGGGAGAGTTTAAAGAGGGGGAACACAGAGCGGGGAGAGTTTAAAGAGCGGGAACACAGAGCGGGGAGAGTTTAATGAGCGGGAACACAGAGCGGGGAGAGTTTAAAGAGCGGGAACACAGAGCGGGGAGAGTTTAAACAGCGGGAACACAGAGCGGGGAGAGTTTAAAGAGTGGGAACACAGAGCGGGGAGAGTTTAAAGAGCGGGAACACAGAGCGGGGAGAGTTTAAAGAGCGGGAACACAGAGCGGGGGGAGTTTAAAGAGCGGGAACACAGAGCGGGGGGAGTTTAAAGAGCGAGAACACAGAGCGGGGAGAGTTTAAAGAGCGAGAACACAGAGCGGGGAGAGATTAAAGAGCGGGAACACAGAGCGGGGAGAGTTTAAAGAGCGGGAACACAGAGCGGGGAGAGTTTAAAGAGCGGGAACACAGAGCGGGGGGAGTTTAAAGAGCGAGAACACAGAGCGGGGAGAGATTAAAGAGCGGGAACACAGAGCGGGGAGAGATTAAAGAGCGAGAACACAGAGCGGGGAGAGATTAAAGAGCGGGAACACAGAGCGGGGAGAGATTAAAGAGCGGGAACACAGAGCGGGGAGAGTTTAAAGAGCGGGAACACAGAGCGGGGGGAGTTTAAAGAGCGAGAACACAGAGCGGGGAGAGATTAAAGAGCGGGAACACAGAGCGGGGAGAGATTAAAGAGCGGGAACACAGAGCGAGGAGAGATTAAAGAGCGGGAACACAGAGCGGGGAGAGTTTATAGAGCGGGAACACAGAGCGGGGAGAGTTTAAAGAGCGAGAACACAGAGCGGGGAGAGATTAAAGAGCGGGAACACAGAGCGGGGGGAGATTAAAGAGCGGGAACACAGAGCGAGGAGAGATTAAAGAGCGGGAACACAGAGCGGGGAGAGTTTAAAGAGCGGGAACACAGAGTGGGGAGTGTCTAAAGAGCGAGAACAAAGAGCGGGGAGAGATTAAAGAGCGAGAACACAGAGTGGGGACAGTTTAAAGAGTGGGAACACAGAGCGGGGAGAGTTTAAAGAGCGGGAACACCGAGTGGGGAGAGATTAAAGAGCGAAAACACAGAGCGGGGAGCGATTAAAGAGCGAGAACACAGAGCGGGGAGTTTAAAGAGCGGGAACACAGAGCGGGGAGATTAAAGAGCGGGAACACAGAGCGGGGAGAGTTTAAAGAGCGGGAACACAGAGCGGGGAGAGATTAAAGAGCGGGAACACAGAGCGGGGAGAGTTTAAAGAGCGGGAACACAGAGCGGGGAGAGTTTAAAGAGCGGGTACACAGAGCGGGGAGAGATTAAAGAGCGGGAACACAGAGCGGGGAGATTAAAGAGTGGGAACACAGAGCGGGGAGAGATTAAAGAGCGGAAACACAGAGCGGGGACAGTTTAAAGAGCGAGAACACAGAGCGGGGAGAGTTTAAAGAGTGGGAACAAAGAGTGGGGAGAGTTTAAAGAGCGAGAACACAGAGCGGGGAGAGTTTAAAGAGCGAGAACACAGAGCGGGGAGAGTTTAAAGAGTGGGAACAAAGAGTGGGGAGAGTTTAAAGAGCGAGAACACAGAGCGGGGAGAGATTAAAGAGCGGGAACAAAGAGTGGGGAGAGTTTAAAGAGCGGGAACACAAGAGTGGGGAGAGATTAAATAGCGGGAACACAGAGCGGGGAGAGTTTAAAGAGCGGGAACACAGAGCGGGGAGAGTTTAAAGAGCGAGAACACAGAGCGGAGAGAGTTTAAAAAGCGAGAACACAGAGCGGGGAGAGTTTAAAGAGCGAGAACACAGAGCGGGGAGAGTTTAAAGAGTGGGCACACAGAGCGGGGAGAGTTTAACGAGAGAGAACACAGAGCGGGGAGAGTTTAAAAAGCGAGAACACAGAGCGGGGAGAGTTTAAAGAGCGAGAACACAGAGCGGGGAGAGTTTAAAGAGTGGGCACACAGAGCGGGGAGAGTTTAACGAGAGAGAACACAGAGCGGGGGCAGTTTAAAGAGCGAGAACACAGAGCGGGGAGAGTTTAAAGAGCGAGAACACTGAGCGGGGACAGTTTAAAGAGTGGGAACACAGAGCGGGGAGAGTTTAAAGAGCGAGAACACTGAACGGGGACAGTTTAAAGAGTGGGAACACAGAGCGGGGAGAGTTTAAAGAGCGGGAACACAGAGCGGGGAGAGTTTAAAGAGCGGGAACACAGAGCGGGGAGAGTTTAAAGAGCGGGAACACAGAGCGGGGAGAGATTAAAGAGCGGGAACACAGAGCGGGGAGAGTTTAAAGAGCGGGATCACAGAGCGGGGAGAGATTAAAGAGCGGGAACACAGAGCGGGGAGAGATTAAAGAGCGGAAACACAGAGCGGGGAGAGTTTAAAGAGCGGGAACAAAGAGTGGGGAGAGTTTAAAGAGCAGGAACACAGAGCGGGGAGTGTTTCAAGAGCGGGAACACAGAGCGGGGAGATTAAAGAGTGGGAACACAGAGCGGGGAGAGATTAAAGAGCGGAAACACAGAGCGGGGAGAGTTTAAAGAGCGGGAACAAAGAGTGGGGAGAGTTTAAAGAGCAGGAACACAGAGCGGGGAGTGTTTCAAGAGCGGGAACACAGAGCGGGGAGAGTTTAAAGAGCGGGAACACAGAGCGGGGAGAGATTAAATAGCGGGAACACAGAGCGGGGAGAGTTTAAAGAGAGGGAACACAGAGCGGGGAGAGTTTAAAGTGCGAGAACACAGAGCGGGGAGAGTTTAAAAAGCGAGAACACAGAGCGGGGAGAGTTTAAAGAGTGGGAACACAGAGTGGGGAGAGTTTAACGAGAGAGAACACAGAGCGGGGGGAGTTTAAAGAGAGAGAACACAGAGCGGGGAGAGTTTAAAGAGCGAGAACACAGAGCGGGGGGAGTTTAAAGAGCGAGAACACAGAGCGGGGAGAGTTTAAAGAGCGAGAACACAGAGCGGGGGGAGTTTAAAGAGCGAGAACACAGAGCGGGGAGTGTTTAAAGACCGAGAACACAGAGCGCGGAGTGTTTAAAGAGCGGGAACACAGAGCGGGGAGAGTTTAAAGAGTGAGAACACAGAGTGGGGAGAGTTTAAAGAGCGAGAACACAGAGCGGGGGGAGTTTAAAGAGCGAGAACACAGAGCGGGGAGAGTTTAAAGAGCGAGAACACAGAGCGGGGGGAGTTTAAAGAGCGAGAACACAGAGCGGAGAGAGTTTAAAGAGCGGGAACACAGAGCGGAGAGAGTTTAAAGAGTGGGAACACAGAGCGGGGAGTGTTTAAAGAGCGGGAACACAGAGCGGGGCGAGTTTAAAGAGCGAGAACACAGAGCGGGGAGAGTTTAAAGAGCTAGAACACAGAGCGGGGAGAGTTTAACGAGCGAGAACACAGAGCGGGGAGAGTTTAAAGAGCGAGAACACAGAGCGGGGAGAGTTTAAAGATTGGGAACACAGAGCGGGGAGAGATTAAAGAGCGAGTACACACAGCGGTGAGTGTTTAAAGAGCGGGAACACAGACCGGGGAGAGTTTAAAGAGCGAGAACACAGAGCGGGGAGTGTTTAAAGAGCGGGAACACAGACCGGGGAGAGTTTAAAGAGCGAGAACACAGAGCGGGGAGAGTTTAAAGAGCGAGAACACAGAGCGGGGAGAGTTTAAAGAGCGAGAACACAGAGCGGGGAGAGTTTAAAGAGCGGGAACACAGAGCGGGGAGAGTTTAAAGAGCGAGAACACAGAGCGGGGAGAGTTTAAAGAGCGGGAACACAGAGCGGGGAGAGTTTAAAGAGCGAGATCACAGAGCGGGGAGAGTTTAAAGAGCGAGAACACAGCGGGCAGTGTTTAACGAGCAGGAACACAGAGCGGGGAGAGTTTCAAGAGCGAGAACACAGAGCGGGGAGAGTTTAAAGAGCGAGAACACAGAGCGGGGAGAGTTTAAAGAGCGAGAACACAGAGCGGGGAGAGTTTAAAGAGTGGGAACACAGAGTGGGGAGAGTTTAAAGAGCGAGAACACAGAGCGGGGAGAGATTAAAGAGGGGGAACACAGAGCGGGGAGAGTTTAAAGAGCGAGAACACAGAGCGGGGAGAGTTTAAAGAGCGAGAACACAGAGCGGGGGGAGTTTAAAGAGCGGGAACACAGAGCGGGGAGAGATTAAAGAGCGGGAACACAGAGCGGGGAGAGTTTAAAGAGTGGGAACACAGAGCGGGGAGAGTTTAAAGAGTGGGAACACAGAGCGGGGAGAGTTTAAAGAGTGGGAACACAGAGCGGGGAGAGTTTAAAGAGGGGGAACACAGAGCGGGGAGAGTTTAAAGAGCGGGAACACAGAGTGGGGAGAGATTAAAGAGCGGGAACACAGAGCGGGGAGAGATTAAAGAGTGGGAACACAGAGCGGGGAGAGATTAAAGAGCGGGAACACAGAGCGGGGAGAGTTTAAAGACCGGGAACACAGAGCGGGGAGTGTTTAAAGAGCGAGAACACAGAGCGGGGAGAGATTAAAGAGCTGGAACACAGAGTGGGGAGAGTTTAAAGAGCGGGAACACAGAGCGGGGAGAGTTTAAAGAGCGGGAACAAAGAGTGGGGAGAGATTAAAGAGCGAGAACACAGAGCGGGGAGAGTTTAAAGAGTGGGAACACAGAGCGGGGAGAGTTTAAAGAGTGGGAACACAGAGCGGGGAGAGTTTAAAGAGTGGGAACACAGAGCGGGGAGAGTTTAAAGAGAGGGAACACAGAGCGGGGAGAGTTTAAAGAGCGGGAACACAGAGCGGGGAGAGTTTAAAGAGGGGACCACAGAGCGGGGAGAGTTTAAAGAGCGGGAACACAGAGCGTGGAGAGATTAAAGAGCGGGAACACAGAGCGGGGAGAGATTAAAGAGTGGGAACAGAGAGCGGGGAGAGATTAAAGAGCGGGAACACAGAGCGGGGAGAGTTTAAAGAGCGAGAACACAGAGCGGGGAGAGTTTAAAGAGCGGGAACACAGAGCGGGGAGAGTTTAAAGACCGGGAACACAGAGCGGGGAGTGTTTAAAGAGCGAGAACACAGAGCGGGGAGAGATTAAAGAGCTGGAACACAGAGTGGGGAGAGTTTAAAGAGCGGGAACACAGAGCGGGGAGAGTTTAAAGAGCGGAAACAAAGAGTGGGGAGAGATTAAAGAGCGAGAACACAGAGCGGGGAGAGTTTAAAGAGTGGGAACACAGAGCGGGGAGAGTTTAAAGAGTGGGAACACAGAGCGGGGAGAGTTTAAAGAGTGGGAACACAGAGCGGGGAGAGTTTAAAGAGCGGGAACACAGAGCGGGGAGAGTTTAAAGAGGGGACCACAGAGCGGGGAGAGTTTAAAGAGCGGGAACACAGAGCGTGGAGAGATTAAAGAGCGGGAACACAGAGCGGGGAGAGATTAAAGAGCGGGAACACAGAGTGGGGAGAGTTTAAAGAGCGAGAACACAGAGCGGGGAGAGTTTAAAGAGCGGGAACACAGAGCGGGGAGAGTTTAAAGAGCGAGAACACAGAGCGGGGAGAGTTTAAAGAGCGAGAACACAGAGCGGGGAGAGTTTAAAGAGCGAGAACACAGAGCGGGGAGAGTTTAAAGAGCGAGAACACAGAGTGGGGAGAGTTTAAAGAGCGGGAACACAGAGCGGGGAGAGTTTAAAGAGCGAGAACACAGAGCGGGGAGAGTTTAAAGAGCGAGAACACAGAGCGGGGAGAGTTTAAAGAGCGAGAACACAGAGCGGGGAGAGTTTAAAGAGCGAGAACACAGAGTGGGGAGAGTTTAAAGAGCGGGAACACAGAGCGGGGAGAGTTTAAAGAGCGAGAACACAGAGCGGGGAGTGTTTAAAGAGCGAGAACACAGAGCGGGGAGAGTTTTAAGAGCGGGAACACAGAGCGGGGAGTGTTTAAAGAACGGGAACACAGAGCGGGGAGTGTTTAATGAGCAGGAACACAGAGCGGGGAGAGTTTAAAGAGCGAGAACACAGAGCGGGGAGAGTTTAAAGAGCGGGAACACAGAGCGGGGAGAGATTAAAGAGCGGGAACACAGAGCGGGGAGAGATTAAAGAGCGGGAACACAGAGCGGGGAGAGATTAAAGAGCGGGAACACAGAGCGGGGAGAGTTTAAAGAGCGAGAACACAGAGCGGGGAGAGTTTAAAGAGCGAGAACACAGAGCGGGGAGAGTTTAAAGAGCGAGAACACAGAGTGGGGAGAGTTTAAAGAGCGGGAACACAGAGCGGGGAGTGTTTAAAGAGCGAGAACACAGAGCGGGGAGAGTTTAAAGAGCGAGAACACAGAGCGGGGAGAGTTTAAAGAGCGAGAACACAGAGCGGGGAGAGTTTAAAGAACGGGAACACAGAGCGGGGAGTGTTTAATGAGCAGGAACACAGAGCGGGGAGTGTTTAATGAGCAGGAACACAGAGCGGGGAGAGTTTAAAGAGCGGGAACACAGAGCGGGGAGAGTTTAAAGAGCGAGAACACAGAGCGGGGAGTGTTTAAAGAGCGAGAACACAGAGCGGGGGGAGTTTAAAGAGCGAGAACACAGAGCGGGGAGTGTTTAAAGAGCGAGAACACAGAGCGGGGGGAGTTTAAAGAGCGGGAACAAAGAGTGGGGAGAGATTAAAGAGCGAGAACACAGAGCGGGGAGAGTTTAAAGAGTGGGAACGCAGAGCGGGGAGAGTTTAAAGAGTGGGAACACAGAGCGGGGAGAGTTTAAAGAGCGGGAACACAGAGCGGGGAGAGTTTAAAGAGCGAGAACACAGAGCGGGGAGAGTTTAAAGAGTGGGAACACAGAGTGGGGAGAGTTTAAAGAGCGAGAACACAGAGCGGGGAGAGATTAAAGAGGGGGAACACAGAGCGGGGAGAGTTTAAAGAGCGAGAACACAGAGCGGGGAGAGTTTAAAGAGCGAAAACACAGAGCGGGGGGAGTTTAAAGAGCGGGAACACAGAGCGGGGAGAGATTAAAGAGCGGGAACACAGAGCGGGGAGAGTTTAAAGAGTGGGAACACAGAGCGGGGAGAGTTTAAAGAGTGGGAACACAGAGCGGGGAGAGTTTAAAGAGTGGGAACACAGAGCGGGGAGAGTTTAAAGAGCGGGAACACAGAGCGGGGAGAGTTTAAAGAGGGGGAACACAGAGCGGGGAGAGTTTAAAGAGCGGGAACACAGAGCGGGGAGAGTTTAAAGAGTGGGAACACAGAGTGGGGAGAGTTTAAAGAGCGAGAACACAGAGCGGGGAGAGATTAAAGAGGGGGAACACAGAGCGGGGAGAGTTTAAAGAGCGAGAACACAGAGCGGGGAGAGTTTAAAGAGCGAAAACACAGAGCGGGGGGAGTTTAAAGAGCGGGAACACAGAGCGGGGAGAGATTAAAGAGCGGGAACACAGAGCGGGGAGAGTTTAAAGAGTGGGAACACAGAGCGGGGAGAGTTTAAAGAGTGGGAACACAGAGCGGGGAGAGTTTAAAGAGTGGGAACACAGAGCGGGGAGAGTTTAAAGAGCGGGAACACAGAGCGGGGAGAGTTTAAAGAGGGGGAACACAGAGCGGGGAGAGTTTAAAGAGCGGGAACACAGAGCGGGGAGAGATTAAAGAGCGGGAACACAGAGCGGGGAGAGATTAAAGAGTGGGAACACAGAGCGGGGAGAGATTAAAGAGCGGGAACACAGAGCGGGGAGAGTTTAAAGAGTGGGAACACAGAGCGGGGAGTGTTTAAAGAGCGAGAACACAGAGCGGGGAGAGATTAAAGAGCTGGAACACAGAGTGGGGAGAGTTTAAAGAGCTGGAACACAGAGCGGGGAGAGTTTAAAGAGCGAGAACACAGAGCGGGGAGAGTTTAAAGAGTGGGAACACAGAGCGGGGAGAGTTTAAAGAGTGGGAACACAGAGCGGGGAGAGTTTAAAGAGCGGGAACACAGAGCGGGGAGAGTTTAAAGAGGGGGAACACAGAGCGGGGAGAGTTTAAAGAGTGGGAACACAGAGCGGGGAGAGTTTAAAGAGCGGGAACACAGAGCGGGGAGAGTTTAAAGAGTGGGAACACAGAGCGGGGAGAGTTTAAAGAGTGGGAACACAGAGCGGGGAGAGTTTAAAGAGGGGGAACACAGAGCGGGGAGAGATTAAAGAGCGGGAACACAGAGCGGGGAGAGTTTAAAGAGTGGGAACACAGAGCGGGGAGAGTTTAAAGAGTGGGAACACAGAGCGGGGAGAGTTTAAAGAGCGGGAACACAGAGCGGGGAGAGTTTAAAGAGGGGGAACACAGAGCGGGGAGAGATTAAAGAGCGGGAACACAGAGCGGGGAGAGATTAAAGAGCGAGAACACAGAGCGGGGAGAGATTAAAGAGTGGGAACACAGAGCGGGGAGAGATTAAAGAGCGGGAACACAGAGCGGGGAGAGTTTAAAGAGCGGGAACACAGAGCGGGGAGAGTTTAAAGAGTGGGAACACAGAGCGGGGAGAGTTTAAAGAGCGGGAACACAGAGTGGGGAGAGATTAATGAGCGAGAACACAGAGCGGGGAGCGATTAAAGAGCGAGAACACAGAGCGGGGAGAGTTTAAATAGCGGGAACACAGAGCGGGGAGTGTTTAAAGAGCGGGAACACAGAGCGGGGAGAGATTAAAGAGTGGGAACACAGAGCGGGGAGAGATTAAAGAGTGGGAACACAGAGCGGGGAGAGATTAAAGAGTGGGAACACAGAGCGGGGAGAGATTAAAGAGCGGGAACACAGAGCGGGGAGAGATTAAAGAGTGGGAACACAGAGCGGGGAGAGATTAAAGAGCGGGAACACAGAGCGGGGAGAGTTTAAAGAGCGAGAACACAGAGCGGGGAGAGATTAAAGAGCTGGAACACAGAGCGGGGAGAGTTTAAAGAGCGGGAACACAGAGCGGGGAGAGTTTAAAGAGCGTGAACACAGAGCGGGGAGAGTTTAAAGAGCGAGAACACAGAGCGGGGAGAGATTAAAGAGCGGGAACACAGAGCGGGGAGAGTTTAAAGAGCGGGAACACAGAGCGGGGAGAGTTTAAAGAGTGGGAACACAGAGCGGGGAGAGTTTAACGAGCGAGAACACAGAGCGGGGAGAGTTTAAAGAGCGAGAACACAGAGCGGGGAGAGTTTAAAGAGCGTGAACACAGAGCGGAGAGAGTTTAAAGAGCGAGAACACAGAGCGGGGAGAGTTTAAAGAGCAGGAACACAGAGCGGAGAGAGTTTAAAGAGCGAGAACACAGAGCGGGGAGAGTTTAAAGACCGAGAACACAGAGCGGGGAGAGTTTAAAGAGCAGGAACACAGAGCGGAGAGAGTTTAAAGAGCGAGAACACAGAGCGGGGAGAGTTTAAAGAGCGGGAACACAGAGCGGGGAGAGTTTAAAGAGCGGGAACACAGAGCGGGGAGGGTTTAAAGAGCGGGAACACAGAGCGGGGAGAGATTAAAGAGTGGGAACACAAAGCGGGGAGAGATTAAAGAGCGAGAACACAGAGCGGGGAGAGATTAAATAGCGGGAACACAGAGCGGGGAGAGTTTAAAGAGCGAGAACACAGAGCGGGGAGAGTTTAAAGAGCGAGAACACAGAGCGGGGAGAGTTTAAAGAGCGAGAACACAGAGCGGGGAGAGTTTAAAGAGCGAGAACACAGAGCGGGGAGAGTTTAAAGAGCGAGAACACAGAGCGGGGAGAGTTTAAAGAGCGAGAACACAGAGCGGGGAGAGTTTAAAGAGCGGGAACACAGAGCGGGGTGTGTTTAAAGAGCGAGAACACAGAGCGGGGAGAGTTTAAAGAGCGAGAACACAGAGCGGGGAGAGTTTAAAGAGCGAGAACACAGAGCGGGGAGAGTTTAAAGAGCGGGAACACAGAGCGGGGAGTGTTTAAAGAGCGGGAACACAGAGCGGGGAGAGATTAAAGAGCGAGAACACAGAGCGGGGAGAGTTTAAAGAGCGAGAACACAGAGCGGGGAGAGTTTAAAGAGCGGGAACACAGAGCGGGGAGAGTTTAAAGAGCGAGAACACAGAGCGGGGAGTGTTTAAAGAGCGAGAACACAGAGCGGGGAGAGATTAAAGAGCGAGAACACAGAGCGGGGAGAGTTTAAAGAGTGGGAACACAGAGCGGGGAGAGTTTAAAGAGCGGGAACACAGAGCGGGGAGAGTTTAAAGAGCGGGAACACAGAGCGGGGAGAGATTAAAGAGCGAGAACACAGAGCGGGGAGAGTTTAAAGAGCGAGAACACAGAGCGGGGAGAGTTTAAAGAGCGGGAACACAGAGCGGGGAGAGTTTAAAGAGCGAGAACACAGAGCGGGGAGTGTTTAAAGAGCGAGAACACAGAGCGGGGAGAGATTAAAGAGCGAGAACACAGAGCGGGGAGAGTTTAAAGAGTGGGAACACAGAGCGGGGAGAGTTTAAAGAGCGGGAACACAGAGCGGGGAGAGTTTAAAGAGCGAGAACACAGAGCGGGGGGAGTTTAAAGAGCGAGAACACAGAGCGGGGAGTGTTTAAAGAGCGGGAACACAGAGCGGGGAGAGTTTAAAGAGCGAGAACACAGAGCGGGGAGAGTTTAAAGAGCGTGAACACAGAGCGGGGAGAGTTTAAAGAGTGGGAACACAGAGCGGGGAGAGTTTAAAGAGCGGGAACACAGAGCGGGGAGAGTTTAAAGAGCGGGAACACAGAGCGGGGAGAGTTTAAAGAGCGGGAACACAGAGCGGGGAGAGTTTAAAGAGCGGGAACACAGAGCGGGGAGAGTTTAAAGAGCGGGAACACAGAGCGGGGAGAGTTTAAAGAGCGGGAACACAGAGCGGGGAGAGTTTAAAGAGCGAGAACACAGAGCGGGGAGTGTTTAAAGAGCGGGAACACAGAGCGGGGAGAGTTTAAAGAGCGAGAACACAGAGCGGGGAGAGTTTAAAGAGCGAGAACACAGAGCGGGGAGAGTTTAAAGAGTGGGAACACAGAGCGGGGAGAGTTTAAAGAGCGAGAACACAGAGCGGGGAGAGTTTAAAGAGCGGGAACACAGAGTGGGGAGAGTTTAAAGAGCGAGAACACAGAGCGGGGAGAGTTTAAAGAGTGGGAACACAGAGCGGGGAGAGTTTAAAGAGCGGGAACACAGAGCGGGGAGAGTTTAAAGAGCGAGAACACAGAGCGGGGGGAGTTTAAAGAGCGGGAACACAGAGCGGGGAGAGATTAAAGAGCGAGAACACAGAGCGGGGGGAGTTTAAAGAGTGGCAACACAGAGCGGGGAGAGTTTAAAGCGCGAGAACACAGAGCGGGGAGAGTTTAAAGAGCGAGAACACAGAGCGGGGAGAGTTTAAAGAGCGAGAACACAGAGCGGGTAGAGTTTAAATAGCGAGAACACAGAGCGGGGGGAGTTTAAAGAGCGGGAACACAGAGCGGGGAGTGTTTAAAGAGCGGGAACACAGAGCGGGGGGAGTTTAAAGAGCGAGAACACAGAGAGGGGAGTGTTTAAAGAGCGAGAACACAGAGCGGGGAGAGTTTAAAGAGCGAGAACACAGAGCGGGGAGAGTTTAAAGAGCGGGAACACATAGCGGGGGGAGTTTAAAGAGCGGGAACACAGAGCGGGGGGAGTTTAAAGAGCGGGAACACAGAGCGGGGAGAGTTTAAAGAGCGGGAACACAGAGCGGGGGGAGTTTAAAGAGCGAGAACACAGAGCGGGGAGAGGTTAAAGAGCGGGAACACAGAGCGGGGAGAGTTTAAAGAGAGAGAACACAGAGCGGGGAGAGTTTAAAGAGCGAGAACACAGAGCGGGGAGAGTTTAAAGAGCGGGAACACAGAGCGGAGAGAGTTTAAAGAGCGGGAACACAGAGCGGGGAGAGTTTAAAGAGCGGGAACACAGAGCGGAGAGAGTTTAAAGAGCGGGAACACAGAGCGGGGAGTGTTTAAAGAGCGGGAACACAGAGCGGAGAGAGTTTAAAGAGCGGGAACACAGAGCGGAGAGAGTTTAAAGAGCGGGAACACAGAGCGGGGAGTGTTTAAAGAGCGGGAACACAGAGCGGGGAGAGTTTAAAGAGCGAGAACACAGAGCGGGGAGAGTTTAAAGAGCGAGAACACAGAGCGGAGAGAGTTTAAAGAGCGGGAACACATAGCGGAGAGAGTTTAAAGAGCGGGAACACAGAGCGGGGAGTGTTTAAAGAGCGGGAACACAGAGCGGGGGGAGTTTAAAGAGCGAGAACACAGAGCGGGGAGAGTTTAAGGAGCTAGAACACAGAGCGGGGAGAGTTTAAAGAGCGAGAACACAGAGCGGGGAGAGTTTAAAGAGCGAGAACACAGAGCGGGGAGAGTTTAAAGAGCAGGAACACAGAGCGGGGAGAGTTTAAAGAGCGAGAACACAGACCGGGGAGAGTTTAAAGAGCGGGAACACAGAGCGGGGAGAGTTTAAAGAGCGAGAACACAGAGCGGGGAGAGATTAAAGAGCGGGAACACAGAGCGGGGAGAGTTTAAAGAGCGAGAACACAGAGCGGGGAAAGTTTAAAGAGCGGGAACACAGAGCGGGGAGAGTTTAAAGAGCGGGAACACAGAGCGGGGAGAGATTAAAGAGCGGGAACACAGAGCGGGGAGAGTTTAAAGAGCGAGAACACAGAGCGGGGGGAGTTTAAAGAGCGGGAACACAGAGCGGGGAAAGATTAAACAGCGGGAACACAGAGCGGGGAGAGTTTAAAGAGCGAAAACACAGAGCGGGGAGAGTTTAAAGAGTGGGAACACAGAGCGGGGAGAGTTTAAAGAATGGGAACACAGAGCGGGGAGAGTTTAAAGAGCGGGAACACAGAGCGGGGAGAGTTTAAAGAGGGGGAACACAGAGCGGGGAGAGTTTAAAGAGCGGGAACACAGAGCGGGGAGAGTTTAATGAGCGGGAACACAGAGCGGGGAGAGTTTAAAGAGCGGGAACACAGAGCGGGGAGAGTTTAAAGAGCGGGAACACAGAGCGGGGAGAGTTTAAAGAGCGAGAACACAGAGCGGGGAGTGTTTAAAGAGGGGGAACACAGAGCGGGGAGAGTTTAAAGAGTGGGAACACAGAGCGGGGAGAGTTTAAAGAGGGGGAACACAGAGCGGGGAGAGTTTAAAGAGTGGGAACACAGAGCGGGGAGAGTTTAAAGAGCGGGAACACAGAGCGGGGAGAGTTTAAAGAGCGAGAACACAGAGCGGGGAGAGATTAAAGAGCGGGAACACAGAGCGGGGAGAGTTTAAAGAGCGGGAACACAGAGCGGGGGGAGTTTAAAGAGCGAGAACACAGAGCGGGGAGAGATTAAAGAGCGGGAACACAGAGCGGGGAGAGATTAAAGAGCGGGAACACAGAGCGAGGAGAGATTAAAGAGCGGGAACACAGAGCGGGGAGAGTTTATAGAGCGGGAACACAGAGCGGGGAGAGTTTAAAGAGCGAGAACACAGAGCGGGGAGAGATTAAAGAGCGGGAACACAGAGCGGGGAGAGATTAAAGAGCGGGAACACAGAGCGAGGAGAGATTAAAGAGCGGGAACACAGAGCGGGGAGAGTTTAAAGAGCGGGAACACAGAGTGGGGAGTGTCTAAAGAGCGAGAACAAAGAGCGGGGAGAGATTAAAGAGCGAGAACACAGAGTGGGGACAGTTTAAAGAGTGGGAACACAGAGCGGGGAGAGTTTAAAGAGCGGGAACACCGAGTGGGGAGAGATTAAAGAGCGAAAACACAGAGCGGGGAGCGATTAAAGAGCGAGAACACAGAGCGGGGAGAGTTTAAAGAGCGGGAACACAGAGCGGGGAGAGTTTAAAGAGCAGGAACACAGAGCGGGGAGAGATTAAAGAGCGGGAACACAGAGCGGGGAGAGTTTAAAGAGCGAGAACACAGAGCGGGGAGTGTTTAAAGAGCGAGAACACAGAGCGGGGAGAGATTAAAGAGCGAGAACACAGAGCGGGGAGAGTTTAAAGAGTGGGAACACAGAGCGGGGAGAGTTTAAAGAGTGGGAACACAGAGCGGGGAGAGATTAAAGAGCGGGAACACAGAGCGGGGAGAGTTTAAAGAGCGAGAACACAGAGCGGGGAGTGTTTAAAGAGCGAGAACACAGAGCGGGGAGAGTTTAAAGAGTGGGAACACAGAGCGGGGAGAGTTTAAAGAGCGGGAACACAGAGCGGGGAGAGTTTAAAGAGCGGGAACACAGAGCGGGGAGAGTTTAAAGAGCGGGAACACAGAGCGGGGAGAGTTTAAAGAGCGAGAACACAGAGCGGGGAGTGTTTAAAGAGCGAGAACACAGAGCGGGGAGAGATTAAAGAGCGAGAACACAGAGCGGGGAGAGTTTAAAGAGTGGGAACACAGAGCGGGGAGAGTTTAAAGAGTGGGAACACAGAGCGGGGAGAGTTTAAAGAGCGAGAACACAGAGCGGGGGGAGTTTAAAGAGCGAGAACACAGAGCGGGGAGTGTTTAAAGAGCGGGAACACAGAGCGGGGAGAGTTTAAAGAGCGAGAACACAGAGCGGGGAGAGTTTAAAGAGCGTGAACACAGAGCGGGGAGAGTTTAAAGAGTGGGAACACAGAGCGGGGAGAGTTTAAAGAGCGGGAACACAGAGCGGGGAGAGTTTAAAGAGCGGGAACACAGAGCGGGGAGAGTTTAAAGAGCGGGAACACAGAGCGGGGAGAGTTTAAAGAGCGGGAACACAGAGCGGGGAGAGTTTAAAGAGCGGGAACACAGAGCGGGGAGAGTTTAAAGAGCGGGAACACAGAGCGGGGAGAGTTTAAAGAGCGAGAACACAGAGCGGGGAGTGTTTAAAGAGCGGGAACACAGAGCGGGGAGAGTTTAAAGAGCGAGAACACAGAGCGGGGAGAGTTTAAAGAGCGAGAACACAGAGCGGGGAGAGTTTAAAGAGTGGGAACACAGAGCGGGGAGAGTTTAAAGAGCGAGAACACAGAGCGGGGAGAGTTTAAAGAGCGGGAACACAGAGTGGGGAGAGTTTAAAGAGCGAGAACACAGAGCGGGGAGAGTTTAAAGAGTGGGAACACAGAGCGGGGAGAGTTTAAAGAGCGGGAACACAGAGCGGGGAGAGTTTAAAGAGCGAGAACACAGAGCGGGGGGAGTTTAAAGAGCGGGAACACAGAGCGGGGAGAGATTAAAGAGCGAGAACACAGAGCGGGGGGAGTTTAAAGAGTGGCAACACAGAGCGGGGAGAGTTTAAAGCGCGAGAACACAGAGCGGGGAGAGTTTAAAGAGCGAGAACACAGAGCGGGGAGAGTTTAAAGAGCGAGAACACAGAGCGGGTAGAGTTTAAATAGCGAGAACACAGAGCGGGGGGAGTTTAAAGAGCGGGAACACAGAGCGGGGAGTGTTTAAAGAGCGGGAACACAGAGCGGGGGGAGTTTAAAGAGCGAGAACACAGAGAGGGGAGTGTTTAAAGAGCGAGAACACAGAGCGGGGAGAGTTTAAAGAGCGAGAACACAGAGCGGGGAGAGTTTAAAGAGCGGGAACACATAGCGGGGGGAGTTTAAAGAGCGGGAACACAGAGCGGGGGGAGTTTAAAGAGCGGGAACACAGAGCGGGGAGAGTTTAAAGAGCGGGAACACAGAGCGGGGGGAGTTTAAAGAGCGAGAACACAGAGCGGGGAGAGGTTAAAGAGCGGGAACACAGAGCGGGGAGAGTTTAAAGAGAGAGAACACAGAGCGGGGAGAGTTTAAAGAGCGAGCACACAGAGCGGGGAGAGTTTAAAGAGCGGGAACACAGAGCGGAGAGAGTTTAAAGAGCGGGAACACAGAGCGGGGAGAGTTTAAAGAGCGGGAACACAGAGCGGAGAGAGTTTAAAGAGCGGGAACACAGAGCGGGGAGTGTTTAAAGAGCGGGAACACAGAGCGGAGAGAGTTTAAAGAGCGGGAACACAGAGCGGAGAGAGTTTAAAGAGCGGGAACACAGAGCGGGGAGTGTTTAAAGAGCGGGAACACAGAGCGGGGAGAGTTTAAAGAGCGAGAACACAGAGCGGGGAGAGTTTAAAGAGCGAGAACACAGAGCGGAGAGAGTTTAAAGAGCGGGAACACATAGCGGAGAGAGTTTAAAGAGCGGGAACACAGAGCGGGGAGTGTTTAAAGAGCGGGAACACAGAGCGGGGGGAGTTTAAAGAGCGAGAACACAGAGCGGGGAGAGTTTAAGGAGCTAGAACACAGAGCGGGGAGAGTTTAAAGAGCGAGAACACAGAGCGGGGAGAGTTTAAAGAGCGAGAACACAGAGCGGGGAGAGTTTAAAGAGCAGGAACACAGAGCGGGGAGAGTTTAAAGAGCGAGAACACAGACCGGGGAGAGTTTAAAGAGCGGGAACACAGAGCGGGGAGAGTTTAAAGAGCGAGAACACAGAGCGGGGAGAGATTAAAGAGCGGGAACACAGAGCGGGGAGAGTTTAAAGAGCGAGAACACAGAGCGGGGAAAGTTTAAAGAGCGGGAACACAGAGCGGGGAGAGTTTAAAGAGCGGGAACACAGAGCGGGGAGAGATTAAAGAGCGGGAACACAGAGCGGGGAGAGTTTAAAGAGCGAGAACACAGAGCGGGGGGAGTTTAAAGAGCGGGAACACAGAGCGGGGAGAGATTAAAGAGCGGGAACACAGAGCGGGGAGAGTTTAAAGAGCGAAAACACAGAGCGGGGAGAGTTTAAAGAGTGGGAACACAGAGCGGGGAGAGTTTAAAGAATGGGAACACAGAGCGGGGAGAGTTTAAAGAGCGGGAACACAGAGCGGGGAGAGTTTAAAGAGGGGGAACACAGAGCGGGGAGAGTTTAAAGAGCGGGAACACAGAGCGGGGAGAGTTTAATGAGCGGGAACACAGAGCGGGGAGAGTTTAAAGAGCGGGAACACAGAGCGGGGAGAGTTTAAAGAGCGGGAACACAGAGCGGGGAGAGTTTAAAGAGCGAGAACACAGAGCGGGGAGTGTTTAAAGAGGGGGAACACAGAGCGGGGAGAGTTTAAAGAGTGGGAACACAGAGCGGGGAGAGTTTAAAGAGGGGGAACACAGAGCGGGGAGAGTTTAAAGAGTGGGAACACAGAGCGGGGAGAGTTTAAAGAGCGGGAACACAGAGCGGGGAGAGTTTAAAGAGCGAGAACACAGAGCGGGGAGAGATTAAAGAGCGGGAACACAGAGCGGGGAGAGTTTAAAGAGCGGGAACACAGAGCGGGGGGAGTTTAAAGAGCGAGAACACAGAGCGGGGAGAGATTAAAGAGCGGGAACACAGAGCGGGGAGAGATTAAAGAGCGGGAACACAGAGCGAGGAGAGATTAAAGAGCGGGAACACAGAGCGGGGAGAGTTTATAGAGCGGGAACACAGAGCGGGGAGAGTTTAAAGAGCGAGAACACAGAGCGGGGAGAGATTAAAGAGCGGGAACACAGAGCGGGGAGAGTTTAAAGAGCGGGAACACAGAGCGGGGGGAGTTTAAAGAGCGAGAACACAGAGCGGGGAGAGATTAAAGAGCGGGAACACAGAGCGGGGAGAGATTAAAGAGCGGGAACACAGAGCGAGGAGAGATTAAAGAGCGGGAACACAGAGCGGGGAGAGTTTATAGAGCGGGAACACAGAGCGGGGAGAGTTTAAAGAGCGAGAACACAGAGCGGGGAGAGATTAAAGAGCGGGAACACAGAGCGGGGAGAGATTAAAGAGCGGGAACACAGAGCGAGGAGAGATTAAAGAGCGGGAACACAGAGCGGGGAGAGTTTAAAGAGCGGGAACACAGAGTGGGGAGTGTCTAAAGAGCGAGAACAAAGAGCGGGGAGAGATTAAAGAGCGAGAACACAGAGTGGGGACAGTTTAAAGAGTGGGAACACAGAGCGGGGAGAGTTTAAAGAGCGGGAACACCGAGTGGGGAGAGATTAAAGAGCGAAAACACAGAGCGGGGAGCGATTAAAGAGCGAGAACACAGAGCGGGGAGAGTTTAAAGAGCGGGAACACAGAGCGGGGAGAGTTTAAAGAGCAGGAACACAGAGCGGGGAGAGATTAAAGAGCGGGAACACAGAGCGGGGAGAGTTTAAAGAGCGGGAACACAGAGCGGGGAGAGTTTAAAGAGCGGGTACACAGAGCGGGGAGAGATTAAAGAGCGGGAACACAGAGCGGGGAGATTAAAGAGTGGGAACACAGAGCGGGGAGAGATTAAAGAGCGGAAACACAGAGCGGGGACAGTTTAAAGAGCGAGAACACAGAGCGGGGAGAGATTAAAGAGCGAGAACACAGAGCGGGGAGAGTTTAAAGAGCGAGAACACAGAGCGGGGAGAGTTTAAAGAGTGGGAACAAAGAGTGGGGAGAGTTTAAAGAGCGAGAACACAGAGCGGGGAGAGATTAAAGAGCGGGAACAAAGAGTGGGGAGAGTTTAAAGAGCGGGAACACAAGAGTGGGGAGAGATTAAATAGCGGGAACACAGAGCGGGGAGAGTTTAAAGAGCGGGAACACAGAGCGGGGGGAGTTTAAAGAGCGAGAACACAGAGCGGGGAGAGTTTAAAGAGCGAGAACACAGAGCGGAGAGAGTTTAAAGAGCGAGAACACAGAGCGGGGAGAGTTTAAAAAGCGAGAACACAGAGCGGGGAGAGTTTAAAGAGCGAGAACACAGAGCGGGGAGAGTTTAAAGAGTGGGAACACAGAGCGGGGAGAGTTTAAAGAGCGAGAACACTGAACGGGGACAGTTTAAAGAGCGGGAACACAGAGCGGGGAGAGTTTAAAGAGCGGGAACACAGAGCGGGGAGAGTTTAAAGAGCGGGAACACAGAGCGGGGAGAGATTAAAGAGCGGGATCACAGAGCGGGGAGAGATTAAAGAGCGGGAACACAGAGCGGGGAGATTAAAGAGTGGGAACACAGAGCGGGGAGAGATTAAAGAGCGGAAACACAGAGCGGGGAGAGTTTAAAGAGCGGGAACAAAGAGTGGGGAGAGTTTAAAGAGCAGGAACACAGAGCGGGGAGAGATTAAAGAGCGGGAACACAGAGCGGGGAGAGTTTAAAGAGCGAGAACACAGAGCGGAGAGAGTTTAAAGAGCGAGAACACAGAGCGGGGAGAGATTAAATAGCGGGAACACAGAGCGGGGAGAGTTTAAAGAGCGGGAACACAGAGCGGGGAGAGATTAAAGAGCGAGAACACAGAGCGGAGAGAGTTTAAAGAGCGAGAACACAGAGCGGGGAGAGATTAAATAGCGGGAACACAGAGCGGGGAGAGTTTAAAGAGCGAGAACACAGAGCGGGGAGAGTTTAAAGAGCGAGAACACAGAGCGGGAAGAGTTTAAAGAGCGAGAACACAGAGCGGGAAGAGTTTAAAGAGTGGGAACACAGAGTGGGGAGAGTTTAACGAGAGAGAACACAGAGCGGGGGGAGTTTAAAGAGAGAGAACACAGAGCGGGGAGAGTTTAAAGAGCGAGAACACAGAGCGGGGGGAGTTTAAAGAGCGAGAACACAGAGCGGGGAGAGTTTAAAGAGCGAGAACACAGAGCGGGGGGAGTTTAAAGAGCGAGAACACAGAGCGGGGAGTGTTTAAAGACCGAGAACACAGAGCGCGGAGTGTTTAAAGAGCGAGAACACAGAGCGGGGAGAGTTTAAAGAGCGGGAACACAGAGCGGGGAGAGTTTAAAGAGTGAGAACACAGAGTGGGGAGAGTTTAAAGAGCGAGAACACAGAGCGGGGGGAGTTTAAAGAGCGAGAACACAGAGCGGGGAGAGTTTAAAGAGCGAGAACACAGAGCGGGGGGAGTTTAAAGAGCGAGAACACAGAGCGGAGAGAGTTTAAAGAGCGGGAACACAGAGCGGAGAGAGTTTAAAGAGTGGGAACACAGAGCGGGGAGTGTTTAAAGAGCGGGAACACAGAGCGGGGCGAGTTTAAAGAGCGAGAACACAGAGCGGGGAGAGTTTAAAGAGCTAGAACACAGAGCGGGGAGAGTTTAACGAGCGAGAACACAGAGCAGGGAGAGTTTAAAGAGCGAGAACACAGAGCGGGGAGAGTTTAAAGATTGGGAACACAGAGCGGGGAGAGATTAAAGAGCGAGTACACACAGCGGTGAGTGTTTAAAGAGCGGGAACACAGACCGGGGAGAGTTTAAAGAGCGAGAACACAGAGCGGGGAGTGTTTAAAGAGCGGGAACACAGACCGGGGAGAGTTTAAAGAGCGAGAACACAGAGCGGGGAGAGTTTAAAGAGCGAGAACACAGAGCGGGGAGAGTTTAAAGAGCGAGAACACAGAGCGGGGAGAGTTTAAAGAGCGGGAACACAGAGCGGGGAGAGTTTAAAGAGCGAGAACACAGAGCGGGGAGAGTTTAAAGAGCGGGAACACAGAGCGGGGAGAGTTTAAAGAGCGAGATCACAGAGCGGGGAGAGTTTAAAGAGCGAGAACACAGCGGGCAGTGTTTAACGAGCAGGAACACAGAGCGGGGAGAGTTTCAAGAGCGAGAACACAGAGCGGGGAGAGTTTAAAGAGCGAGAACACAGAGCGGGGAGAGTTTAAATAGCGAGAACACAGAGCGGGGAGAGTTTAAAGAGCGAGAACACAGAGCGGGGAGAGTTTAAAGAGCGGTAACACAGAGCGGGGAGAGTTTAAAGAGCGGGAACACAGAGCGGGGAGAGTTTAAAGAGCGAGATCACAGAGCGGGGAGAGTTTAAAGAGCGGGAACACAGAGCGGGGAGAGTTTAAAGAGCGAGAACACAGAGCGGGGAGAGTTTAAAAAGTGGGAACTCAGAGCGGGGGGAGTTTAAAGAGCGAGAACACAGAGCGGGGAGAGTTTAAAGAGCGAGATCACAGAGCGGGGAGAGTTTAAATAGCGGGAACACAGAGCGGGGAGAGTTCAAAGAGCGAGAACACAGAGCGGGGAGAGTTCAAAGAGCGAGAACACAGAGCGGGGAGAGTTTAAAGAGTGGGAACACAGAGCGGGGAGAGTTTAAAGAGCGAGAACACAGAGCGGGGAGAGTTTAAAGAGCGAGATCACAGAGCGGGGAGAGTTTAAAGAGCGGGAACACAGAGCGGGGAGAGTTTAAAGAGCGGGAACACAGAGCGGGGAGAGTTTAAAGAGCGAGAACACAGCGGGGAGAGTTTAAAGAGCGGGAACACAGAGCGGGGAGAGTTTCAAGAGCGAGAACACAGAGCGGGGAGAGTTTAAAGAGTGGGAGCACAGCGGGGAGTGTTTAACGAGCGGGAACACAGAGCGGGGAGAGTTTCAAGAGCGGGAACACAGAGCGGGGAGAGTTTAAAGAGCGAGAACACAGCGGGGAGTGTTTAACGAGCGGGAACACAGAGCGGGGAGAGTTTCAAGAGCGAGAACACAGAGCGGGGAGAGTTTAAAGAGTGGGAGCACAGAGCGGGGAGAGTTGCCCCTCCCCCTCACTGGTATTTTCCTGTTAATTCCTGTTCCCAGACTACCTTGGTCAGATCCCTTATTTTACTAAAATCCACTCTCCCACAATCCAAAACTTTGTTTTTGCAGCTTGTCTATTTCTTTATCTGTAACGAGCTTAAATTGTCCTATCAGGTCATTACAGTTCATTTTGGCAGTAAGAAAGGAAAGAGGCTTATTATCAAATTATGCAAGATTGCAGAACGGTAATATGCAGGGTGATCTGGGTGTCCCAGTGCATGAATTGCAAAAGACTAGAATACAGGTGTAGCAAGTAATTAGAAAATCTAATAGAGAGTTGTCATTTATTGTGGGGAGAATTGAGTACAAAAGTTAGACTTTAGTCGCACAAGATATTAGTGAGACCACATCTGGAATATTGTGTACAGTATTGGTCTCCTTATCCAAGGAAAAATATTACCGTATTGGAAGCAGTTCAGAAAAGATTTACTAGACTAATAGCAGGAATGGGTGGGTTGTCTTGTGAGGAAAGGTTGGGAGAGGTTAGGCTTGTATCCACTAGAGTTTAGAAGGGTAAGAGGCAACTTGATCAAAAGCTTTAAGATTCTGAAAGGTCTTAACAGGATGGATGTGGAGAGGATGATTTCTCTTGTGGGAGAATCTGGAACATTTAAAAATAAGGGGTCACTCATTTAAAATAGAGATGAGGAGAATTTTTTTTCTCTGAGGATGCTGAGTCTCTGGAATTCTCTTCCTCAAAAGGCAACGGAAGCAGCGTTTTAAAATATCCCTAGATCTCTTTGTTTTGTAACTCTTCCCAACACCCTACCATTAACTGAGTAAGTCCTGCCCTGGTTCGATTGACCAAATGCATCAGCTTACATTTATCTAAATTAAACTCCATCTTCCATTCGTTAACCCACTGGCCCAATTGATCAAGTTCTCATTGAAATCCTAGATAATCATTTTCACTGTCCATTATGTCACTTGCAAACATACTAACCATGCCTCCTAAATTTTCATCCAAATCATTAATATAAATGACAACAATGGAACAACACCCATCCCTGAGGCACACTGCTGGTTACAGGCCTCCAGTTTGAAAACCAACCGACTGTAACCATCAAGCCAATTTTGTATCCATTTAGCTACCTCACCCTGGATCCCATGAAATTTAACCTTATGGAACAAGCTACCATGCTTTATCTTGTCAAAGGCCTTGCTAAAGTCCATGTAGACAACGTATACTGCACTATCCTTATCACCTTCTTTGTTATTCCTACAAAATAATCAAAATCATGAGACATATTTTCCACTCACACACCATGCTGACTGTCCCTAATCAGTCCTTGCCTCTCTAAATGCGTATACATCCTGTTTCTCAGAATACGTTCTTGCAACTTACCCACACAAACAGCAATTAGTCACCGCTACTTTATTTCCTTGCTGTTACTTCCCATTTGATCCCATGGGCATCAATTTTGCTAACAAAATCAAACCCTTTTGAAAAAAACATAGACATAACATTGTTGAATTTATTATTATATTGAATGATATTTATGGCCCCTGCTCATCATTTATTTTCAACCGTTGGCACAGTGCCAGGGACCCGGATTTGACTCTTGGCTTGGGTGACTGTCTGTGTGGAGTTTACACATTCTCCCGTTTCTGCATGGGTTTCCTCTGGGTGCTCTGGTTACCTCCCACAGTCCAAAGATGTGCGGGTTAGGTGGATTGGCCATATAAATTGATCCTAATATCAGGGGATTAGCAGGGTAAATATGTGGGGTTATGAAAATAGGGCCAGGGTGGGATTATAGTCGATGCAGACTCGATGGGGTGAATGGCCTCCTTCTACTCTGTAGGGATTTTATGATTCTACTAATTTGATCTTTATCTTATTTGTGCTTTTCTCAATCATTATCTTAAAATTATTAACAGTTGTACTTGTTATTATCTAGATGTTCCTCTCCTTTTACTTTTCTTATCTGCTCGGGTTCATTTCCTGCTCTTTGATATTGGAGTAGTTCCTTTACTGTCATCTTCTTACACTCTGGGCTATAAATGACCCTTTGACACACTAAAACTTTATCCCCTGTCCCCCCCACATCTTGACAGTTTACACTGGAGTAGTCAAAATCTTCTACAATTATTCTACAATTATTATTCAATGTAATTTAATGTATACATTTATATATTTCTATAATACACCAAGCATTGTTAGTGACTGAGTCATTTAGAAGCTGGAATTAATGTTTCAGAGACATGAATTCAAATCCCATTATGGCAATTATGTTATTTAAATAAATCTGGAATATTAACGTGACTTGGGAATGACCATCCAGTTCATTAATGTCCTTTAGGCAAGGAACTATCTACTCCGCCCTAAATGTGATTCAAGACCCACTGTAATGTGACTGACTTCATGCTGCTGCCACAAATCACTGAGTTACATCAAAACACTAGGAGAAAGTATAATAAAATCAGACCTTCTACCTCCTGTTACCTAACCAATCCTCCATCCATGCTAATATAAACCCTTGCATCATGGTACAATAAACTTTGTTCCTTACTGAATACTTTTCAGAAATTCAACTGCATCACACTTACAGGTTCCTCTAACTTGTTGCTTCCTCAAATAACTGTTAAATCTGTTAAGCATGATTTCTCTTTTACAAAGATATGTTGCCTCTGTCTGATTGTATTATGATTCTCTAGATTTTTTGCTACTGTGGCAGATGTTAGACTCACTGGCCTAGAGTTGCCTATTTTCTTGAATATAAATGTTACTTTAGCAATTTTCCAAGATGCTCAGTTACCCCGACAATATTCGGGGTGGGGAAATGGGTGGGGAATACCCCATAAATGTGCAGGGGGACAGGTACCCCAAAAGATGCACATGGTGGGATTATCCCAAGAGTGCTGAAAGGGGCGATGGTGAAAGGGGATCTTACAGAGTGAGGATAGCAATTAAATGGCAATTCCCCAGAAAATTCAAACTTCTACTGGATAACCACCCTGTAATAGAAACCATTCCAAATTTTGATTTAAATCCCAAACTATGGATGGTTCTATCTATCTTACAGTAACAGTTACCCAGAAAATGTTAGAGAATTAAAACCACTACTAATTCCTGACTACCTCCCATCTACCCCACCAACTTCTATAACCCTACTTCACCCCACACTACTCTCCCTGTCCCGTGATTATTCTCCCCACCTCTTGTAACTACCCTCCCTATTGACGTGACTACTATCCCCACCCATCTCAACTGTGCTCCTCAGCTATGCTACTCCCCACCTACCTTGAACACCCTCCCATATCCCCCACTACACTACAATCCCTGTAACTACCCCCCAGGATGGCCCGACTGTCCTATGTAGAGTGATTGGGGAAGCTAGGCCTGTATTCTCTAGAGTTTTGAAGAATGAAAAGTGATCTCATTGAATAGTGTAGAGGCAGCCCAGATGTTTTTCCTAGTCGGAGAATTTAGAACCATGGGACACAATTTTGAAATGAGGGGAATGCCATTTTGGATCACGATGAGGAAAAATGTTTTTACTCAGAGGGTTGTGAATCTTTGAAATTCTGTACCCCAGAGGAGGCTCAGTGACTCAATATGTTTAAAACAGAAATTGACAGGTTTCTAAATTCCAATGATGTAATGGGATATGGGGATAATGTGGGGAAAAAAGGCATTGAAGTGGAACACTAATCATAATCGTCTTGAATGGTGGAGCAGAATTGATGGGTTAAATGGCCTACTCATGCTCTTAGTCCCTACGTTTCTCATGCAGTCCAACTCCCTGATGATTATCTGGTGTAATGTTAGAGAGTTGAGAGATCTTCCCATCAGTAATTCTGATGATGAGAACATAGAACATTACAGCTCAGTACAGGCCCTTCGGCCCTCGATGTTGCGCCGACCAGTGGAACCAATCTAATGACCCTCTAACCTAAACTATTCCAATATTATCCATATGCCTATCCACTGACCATTTGAACGCCCTTAAAGTTGGCGAGTCCACAACTGCTGCAGGCAGGGCATTCCATGCCCTTACTACCCTCTGAGTAAAGGACCTACCTCTGACATCCATCTTATAATTACCACCCCTCAATTTAAAGCTATGTCTCCTTGTGTTAGCCATCACCATCTGAGGAAAAAGGCTCTCACTATCCACCCTATCTAACCCTCTGATTGTTTGGTAGTTCTGATTGTTTGGAGAACTTGTTTGGTGGTTCTACAAGTTCTGTAATTCAGAAGGGTGAAGTTAATATTCAATTCTTCCATCAATTCCTTAATTGTTTGAACTTGATAGAGTTAATAGTGAGAGACTGCTCCCTAGACTAGATACAAACACGAGAGGTCATCATTTAAGGGTGAGGGGGGAGAGGTATAATTTGGAGGTGAGAAGAAGGTTCTTTACGCAGAGAGTTGTGGGGGTCTGGAACGCGCTACCGAGTAGGGTGGTGGAGGCAGGAACATTGGACTCGTTTAAGATGCAGTTAGATAGGCACATGAGTGAAACGAGAATGGAGGGATATGGTAGGGGATATTAAATAGGGTTAAACCTCGGGAGACACCGGAAAGGCAGGCTGTAAGATTAATATTTTTGACTTATTCCACAGGTGGAGGTCCACCTCATGTCAAACGAGGGGCATTCACACGGCAGGTCGTGCCTGGGCTGCTCTTGGAAGTTCCAGGAGTGGCCTAGAACTTCGTGTCGGTGTATGTGCTTGATCCTGGACCGGTAGATGGGCGCCGCAACAGCTCAGTGACTAGCACTGCTGGCTGTGCAGATACATGGATTTGGGCCTGTGTCTGTGGGAGTTTGTGCATTCTCCCTGTGGTTGCGTGGGTTTCCTCCGGGCGCTCCGGTTTCCTCCCACACCCCAAAGATGTGCTCTCAGGCTAATCGGTTTTACCAAATTGACACTATTTCTTCCCCGAATCTGACTGAGTAGGGTTCCATTCATAGATATGCAGGGTAGAATAGGTGTAGGGTGATGTGGCGGCGCGGGCTCGTTGGGCCGAAGGGCCTGTTTCCCGTGCTGGATTGTTCTTTGTTCTTCTTTGTTTTTTGTACTCTTCTGTTTTCCTGTTTGAGGCAAATTAGTCACAGGAAACCATATTCCTGTGCAAATTGTGAACAGATCATTAGCAAATTGAGGGTTGTTGTCTAACAGTGCAACATCTCGGATGCCATGTATCAGAAAGATTCTTTTTATTGATGTAATAATTGGTCATCATGCTTTGCAAACTATTTACTTCATCTACCTGGAGTGGCAATCAATAACTATAATGAAGCCTTTGCCTTAAAACTCAAATAAATCCAATCCCAGGGGCACTCCCATAGCTTCAAAGGAGATATGGAGGCTGTCCATGGTTTGCCCTATCATTGCACACACAAGGTAATTGAAGATTAACACTTCAATGACATGACTAATCCCTGGTCATCATGCTGCCTGGGCTCTTGCTCAGCATTTCACTATCATGAAGTGATTTTGATGGATTTTCTGGAGAATTTTGAGTCAAAGTTTTGTGGAGTGGACAAACCTGTCATTTAAAACTAATAAATCAGCAATGATTTTGAGATGCTTTCTCTGCTAGCAGGATTGGTGAAATACTGAGTTGTTAGGAGTATATTCTGGCCATCGTGTAGCAATACTTTCTCATTTGGACACATTTGCCATTCTGCTGTTGTCCTTGTGGAAGTTGGCCCTGCTACAATAGTTGGCATCTCTGGATCATTGCCATCTCCAGATGGTAGTGTGCTAGGTTTTCTGGTGAAATTAGGAGGATTTTGCTGGCCCATGTTCCGGCACCACGGTTGATCACATAGCTGTCGTAATGGCTCGTTCACATCTGCCTGCTTCATTTGAACATCCTAAGGAATCTCTGACTTTTTAGGTTGTGGAAACTCTCTAATCATCTTTGCTTCTTGTGTAACTTAAAGGAAGGCTATGAACCATGTATGAAAATGCTGTTCAGATGGCATATTACTCCTATTGTGCCTTCCAGGGTCTGAGATAGATCTCAGGGACAGAAGCAATTCTGAATGGTAATCCATTAAAACAGTAATGGCCAAATGGGGCATTAAAAGTAGTTAGTGGTCTGGGCTGTAGTTAGTGGTTGGTAGTTAGTGGTCTGGGCTGTAGTTAGTGGTTGGTAGTTAGTGGTCTGGGCTGTTTGTCCAAAAACAATTGCCTAAAGCTGCTGTTAGAATCTAACTTGTGAGGAGGATATCTTTTGCTAATTTGGCAAGACTTTCATCACTGATGCCATTGGGTATATCTCACGCTCTGCTGAATTGTTTAATTGAGCCAAGACCATTCAGATCCGAGTAGATTCTAATTATTAAGCTTTGCTATGGAATCAATTCATGGAGAGTATGAGTTGATTAGAGACAGTCAGCATGGTTTTGTAGCGGGTAGGTCATGCCTTACTAACCTTATCGAGTTCTTTGAGAAAGTGACCAAAGAGGTGGATAGGGGTAAGGCAGTTGATGTGGTGTATATGGATTTTAGTAAGGCGTTTGATAAGGTTCACCATGGTAGGCTTCTGCAGAAAATGCAGATGTATGGGATTGGGGGTGATCTAGGAATTGGATCAGGAATTGGCTAGCAGATAGGAGACAGAGGGTGGTGGTTGATGGTAAATATTCGTCATGGAGTTCGGTTACAAGTGGTGTGCCTCAGGGATCTGTTTTGGGGCCACTGCTGTTTGTAATTTTTATTAATGATCTGGATGAGGGTATAGTTGGGTGGATTAGTAAGTTTGCTGATGACACCAAAGTCGGAGGTGTGGTAGATTGTGAGGAAGGGTGTCATAGTTTGCAGGGTGACTTAGAAAGGTTGCAGAGCTGGGCTGTGAGGTGGCGGATGGAGTTTAATGTGGAGAAGTGTGAGGTAATTCATTTCGGTAGGAATAACAGATGTGTTGAGTATAGGGCTAACGGGAGGACTTTGAATAGTGTGGAGGAGCAGAGGGATCTAACTGTATGTGTACATAGATCCCTGAAAGTTGGGAATCAAGTAGATAAGGTTGTTAAGAAGGCATACGGTGTCTTGGCGTTTATTGGTAGGGGGATTGAATTTAGGAGTCGCAGCGTCATGATGCAACTGTACACAACTCTGGTACGGCCGCACTTGGAGTTTTGTGTGCAGTTCTGGTCCCCACATTACAGGAAGGATGTAGAGGCTTTGGAGAGGGTGCAGAGGAGGTTTACCAGGATGTTGCCTGGTATGGAGGGGAGATCCTATGAGGAGAGACTGAGAGATTTGGGGTTGTTTTCTCTGGAAAGAAGGCGGCTAAGAGGGGACCTCGTTGAAACATATAAGATGATTAGAGGTTTAGACAGGGTAGATAGTGATAGCCTTTTTCCTAGGATGGAGAAAGCTAGCACGAGGGGGCACAACTTTAAATTAAGGGGGTTAGTTATAGGACTGATGTCAGGGGTAGGTTCTTTACCCAGAGGGTGGTGAGGGACTGGAATGCCCTGCCAGCTGCAGTTGTAAATGCGCCTAGTTTGGGGGCGTTTAAGAGATCTGTGGATAGATTTATGGACAAAAAGGGATTGGTTTAGATTAGTGGGTCATTGTTTTGTAACTGGTCGGCGCAACATCGTGGGCCGAAGGGCCTGTTCTGCGCTGTAATGTTCTATGTTTAATTCTAGAACATGGTCTTGTCAGTGTGGGTACTGGACAGACAGCCCCTTGTTATAATATGTGTTCAGTATGGCTTTTAATATTATGTAAGATTGGGTGAAGGACCTTCCACACTGAACAGTGCACTAGGCTAACATCCAGCCTTCGCGTTACCTTCAGCTTTCCTAAGCCCGATAACAACGATAGAATTTTTTTCTGAAAACATCACAGGACCCGCTCACCAGCACTTTCATCAACCGCAACCATGCTCAGATTTAAGGTGCGGGGAGGGAAGTACAGAGGTGATGTTAGGGGTAAGTTTTTCACTCAGAGGGTGGTGAGTGAATGGAATCGGCTGCCGTCAGTGGTTGTGGAGGCGAACTCGCTGGGGTCTTTTAAAAGACTTCTGGATGAGTATATGGGGTTTAATGGGATTGAGGGTTATAGATAGGTCTGTAGGTTAGAACATAGAACATAGAACATAGAACATTACAGCGCAGAACAGGCCCTTCGGCCCACGATGTTGCGCCGACCAGTTACAAAACAATGACCCACTAGCCTAAACCAATCCCTTTTCATCCATAAACCTATCCACAGATCTCTTAAACGCCCCCAAACTAGGTGCATTTACAACTGCAGCTGGCAGGGCATTCCAGTCCCTCACCACCCTCTGGGTAAAGAACCTACCCCTGACATCTGTCCTATAACTACCCCCCCTTAATTTAAAATCGTGCCCCCTCGTGCTAGCTTTCTCCATCCTAGGAAAAAGGCTATCACTATCTACCCTGTCTAAACCTCTAATCATCTTATATGTTTCAATGAGATCCCCTCTTAGCCGCCTTCTTTCCAGCGAAAACAACCCCAAATCTCTCAATCTCTCCTCATAGGATCTCCCCTCCATACCAGGCAACATCCTAGTAAACCTCCTCTGCACCCTCTCCAAAGCCTCCACATCCTTCCTGTAATGTGGGGACCAGAACTGCACACAAAACTCCAAGTGCGGCCGCACCAGAGATGTGTACAATTGCATCATGACGCTACGACTCCTAAATTCAATCCCCCTACCAATAAACGCCAAAACTTGGTGGGGTTGAGGTGATCGGCGCAACTCATGGGCCGAAGGGCCTGTTTGTTCTATGTTCTTCTGGGCAATGATGATGACTCCTGGAGGTTCTGGCTAATATACAGTGGTTCAAAGATGTCCTTGTCCTTGTATTTTAATCTTGCCAAGTGTTGGCCTATTATTTTAAGTGAAATTCTTCCTGGACTTTGCAACTTGAATGGAGGATGGCTGTAACGTGATATGTTTAAGCTACTTCATTAGATAATAATGAAACACCTGCATCTCTATCTGGCTTGAATTCTATGGGCTGACCATCAACTTCTGATTTAAAGCTGCAGTAATTATTTTCTGTTTCATTAACTTCTCCAAAGAATGTTTTTTTTTCTATAGATCTTCTTGGATCTGATTTGGATTGGTTATTTTCTTTTTCTTGAAATGGGCTACTTGTATTTTAGATCAGAGTCATTGTCACTGAGGTGAACAAGATTATGAGGGATCGTACAGAGCAGATTAGAAGCAGCTTTTCCCCTTAAATGAACAGTCCGTCATGAGGAGACAGGGGTTCAATGTGAGGGGCAGGCGGTTTATACAATCACAAGAATTGTACAGTGGCCCTTCAGCCCATTGAGTCTGTAATAACTGCCTCTAAAGTCACACTCCAAATTCCCATCACCATCCAAGTGACTTTTTTCCCTCAAATCCCCTCTGAATCTTCTGTCCCTTACATTAAAACTGTGCTCCCTCATGAGTGACCCCTCAACTGGGGAGGGAGGGTGCAGCTGCTTTCTATTCACCCTATCCATACTCCAAGCAACTTTAAATTATCCTACCTTTTCAGTTGTGGCCCTCTGCTCTTCCTGCTGTGCAGGGTCTCCCTGCCAGCTCAAGATGGCAATCAGCATGTGTTTTGATAATTCCACCTGCTTTTATTTCACTGTAACATCTTGACTGGCTTCAATTAAAATTTTCCAAAGAAGATCAGTTTCTCCACAGACAACTGCTCTATTTAATTTCCTCTCATACCATTTGTACAGTCTTTGTGAGAATTTCATCTTCTGTCCTTTGTGAGAAGTGACAGGGTATCATCCAAGATCCCAACCGTGATATAATCACATATTAATAAATCTCAGACAATTTCATAGTTGCAATGGGGCAGCCCGGTGGCACAGTGGGTTAGCACTGATGCCTCACAGCCCCAGGGACCCGGGTTCAATTCCAGCCTCAGGTCACTGTCTGTATGGAGTTTGCACATTCTCCCTGTGTCTGCGTGGGTTTCCTCCGGGTGCTCTGGTTTCCTCCCACAATCCAAAGATGTGGAGGTTAGATTGATTGGCTGTGCTAAATTGACCCTAGTGTTAGGGGGATTAGCAGGGTAAATATATGGGGTTATGGGATTAGAGTCTGGGTGGGATTGTGGTTGGTACAGACTCGATGGGCCGAATGGTCTGCTGTACTGCAGGGATTCTATATCAACTCACTGCTATAGGTGATCTATGTATGAATTCATACATTCACCCAGCTTTTGTTTCCTTTTAATAAATCTTGCCTGTTTGATGATAACCTTTTTTAGAAACATTGGAAATGGATTGAATGTCTGGAGGATTTTATCATTAGAACTTGTGTACAATAACTGCAGAAAGTACTGACCTGATGCTTTTGTTCCTTCTTATGCAAACCTGAAGCTGTTCTGCATGTGCAGCACGGTGGCACAGTGGGTTAGCACTGTTACCTCACAGTGCCGGGGACCCGGGTTCGATTCCCAGCAGCACGGTGACACAGTGGGTTAACACTGCTGTCTCACAGTGCCAGGGACCCGGGTTCGATTCCCAGCAGCACGGTGACACAGTGGGTTAGCACTGCTGTCTCACAGTGCCAGGGACCCGGGTTCGATTCCCAGCAGCACGGTGACACAGTGGGTTAGCACTGCTGTCTCACAGTGCCAGGGACCCGGGTTCGATTCCCAGCAGCACGGTGGCACAGTGGGTTAGCACTGTTACCTCACAGTGCCAGGGACCCGGATTCGATTCCCAGCAGCACAGTGGCACAGTGGGTTAGCACTGCTGTCTCACAGCGCCAGGGACCCGGGTTCGATTCCCAGCAGCACGGTGACACAGTGGGTTAGCACTGCTGTCTCACAGCGCCAGGGACCCGGGTTCGATTCCCAGCAGCACGGTGACACAGTGGGTTAGCACTGCTGTCTCACAGCGCCAGAGACCCGGGTTCGATTCCCCGGGGGCACGGTGACACAGTGGGTTAGCACTGCTGTCTCACAGCGCCAGGGACCCGGGTTCGATTCCCAGCAGCACGGTGACACAGTGGGTTTAGCACTGTTACCTCACAGTGCCGGGGACCCGGGTTCGATTCCCAGCAGCACGGTGGCACAGTGGGTTAGCACTGTTACCTCACAGTGCCAGGGACCCGGGTTCGATTCCCAGCAGCACGGTGACACAGTGGGCTAGCACTGCTGCCTCACAGCGCCAGGGACCCGGGTTCAATTCCCAGCAGCACGGTGACACAGTGGGTTAGCACTGCTGTCTCACAGTGCCAGGGACCCGGGTTCGATTCCCGGGGGGCACGGTGGCACAGTGGGTTAGCACTGTTACCTCACAGTGCCAGGGACCCGGGTTCGATTCCCAGCAGCACGGTGACACAGTGGGTTAGCACTGTTACCTCACAGTGCCAGGGACCCGGGTTCGATTCCCAGCAGCACGGTGGCACAGTGGGTTAGCACTGTTACCTCACAGTGCCAGGGATCAGCTTCAGCTCCATCTCAGATGACTGCCTGGAACAAAGAACAAAGAAAATTACAGCACAGGAACAGGCCCTTCTGCCTTCTGACCACTGACTGATCTAAAACTTCTTCCCCTTCTGGGGACCGTATCCCTCTATTCCCATCCTATTCATGTATTTGTCAAGGTGCCCTTTAAAAGTCCCTATCGTATTCGCTTCCACTCCCTCCCCCGACAGCAAGCTCCAGGCACCCACCCCCTCTGTGTGGAACTTGCCTCGTACATCTCCTGTAAAGCTTTCCCACTCTCACCTTAAATCTGTACCCCCTATTAATTGACTCTCCCGCACTGGGAAAAAGCTTCTGACTATCCACTCTGTCTCTGCCCCTCATAATCTTATAGATTTGTATCAAGTCGCCCCCTCAGCCTCCATTGTTCCAGTGAGAATAAATCAAGCTTCTCCAGCTTCCCCTCATAGCTAATGGCCCCCTGTATCAGGCTGCATACTGGTAAATCTTTCCTGCATTTTCCAAAGCCCCTGCATCTTTCTGATAGTGTGATGACCAGAATTCAACACGATATTCTAAGTTTGGCCTAACTAAGGTTCTATAAAGCTGCAACATGACTTGCCAATTTTTAAACTCAATGCCCCGGCTGAGGCAAGCATGCCGTATGCCTTCCTGACTACCTTCTCCACCTGCATTGCCACTTTCAGTGACCTGTGTACCTGTACACCCAGATCCCTCTGCCTATCAATACTCTTAAGAACATTTACTGTCTATTTCCCATCTGTATTTGATCTTTCAAAATGCATTTCCTCACATTTGTCCGGATTAAACTCTATCTGCCATCGCTACACCCAAGTCTCCAATCGATCTATAACCTGCTGCATCCTCTGAAGGTCCTCATCGCTATCCACAATCTTTATGTCATCCACAAGCTTACTAATCAAACCAGTTCATTTTCCTCAAAATCATTTATATGTATTACAAACAGCAAAGGTCCCAGCACTTTGGATGGGTGAGATCCTAAATGAATATTTCTCGTCAGTATTTACTGTTGAGAAAAGCATGGATGTGAGGGAACTTGAGGAAATAAATAGTGATGTCTTGAGGATTGTACATATTACAGAGTAGGAGGCGCTGGAAGTCTTAAAGCGCGTCAAAGTAGGCTTTGTGAATGGAAAATCATGTCTCACAAATTTGATTTGAGTTTTTTGAAGGGGTAACCAAGAAGGTCGATGAGGGCAGCGCAGTTGATGTTGTCTACATGGTCTTCAGCAAGACCTTTGACAAGGTACTGCATGGTAGGTTTTTGCATAAGGTTAAATCTCACGGGATCCAGGGTGAGGTAGCTAAAGGGATACAAAATTGGTTTCTTGACAAAAGCTACAGGGTGGTTGTAGAGAGTTGTTTTTCAAACTGGAGGCCTGTGACCAGTGGTGTGCCTCAGGGATCAGTGCTGGGACCACTGTTATTTGTCATTTATATTAATGATTTGGTTGGGAATATAGGAGGCATGGTTGGAAAGTTTGCAGATGACACCAAGATTGGTGGCATAGTGGACAGTCAAGAAAGTTATTTCCAATTGCAATGGGATCTTGATCAATTGGGCCAGTGGGCTGACGAATGGCAGATGCAGTTTAATTTAGACAAATGCAAGGTGATGCATTTTGGTAGATTGAACCAGGGCAGGACTTACTCAGTTAATGGTAAGGTCTTAGGGAGAGTTACAAAACAAAGAGATCTAGGGGGTACCTGTTCGTAACTCCTTGAAAGTGGAGTCACAGTTGGACAGAGTGGTGAAGAAGGCATTCAGCATGCTAGGTTTCATCGGTCAGAACATTGAATACAGGAGTTGGGACATCTTGCTGAAGTTGTACAAGACATTGGTAAGGCCACACTTGGGATACTGTGTACAGTTCTGGTCACCATATTATAGAAAGGATATTATTAAACTCAAAAGACTGTAGAAAAGATTTACTAGGATGCTACTAGGACTTGATGGTTTGAGTTATAAGGAGAGGCTGGATAGACTGGGACTTCTTTCTCTGGAGTGTAGGAGGCTGAGGGGTGATCTTATAGAGATCTATAAAATAATGAGGGGTACAGATCAGCTAGATAGTCAATATCTTTTCCAAAAGGTAGGGGAATCTAAAACTAGAGGGCATAGGTTTAAGGTGAGAGGGGAGAGATACGAAAGTGTCCAGAGGGGCAATTTTTTCACACAGAGGGTGGTGAGTGTCTGGAACATGTCAGCAGAAGTGATAGTAGAGGCCGGTACAATTTTGTCTTTTAAAAAGCATTTAGAAAGTTACATGGGTACGATGGGTATTGAGGAATATGGGTCAAATGTGGGCAATCGAGATTAGCTTAGGGGTTTTAAAAAAATGGTCAGAATGGACAAGTTGGGCCGAAGGGCCTGTTTCCATGCTGTAAACCTCTACGACTCTGACTGATCCCTGAGCAATGCCACCCATCACCCTCCATTCAGAAACGCACCCTTCTCCTGCTAATCTGTGTCTTCTATGACGAGCCAGTTCTATATTCATCTTGCCAGCTCACCTCTGATCCCATGCAACTTCAGTTTACTGGTAGACGCCTGGTATCTGTGTGGGTTTCCTCCGGGTGCTCCGGTTTCCTCCCACAATCCAAAGGTATGCAGGTTAGGTGGACTGGCCATGCTAAAATTGACCCTTAATGTCAGGGTTATTAGCAAGATAAATATGTGGGGTAGGGCCTGAGTTGGGATTGTTGTTGGTGCAGGCTCAATGGGCCAAATGGCCTCTTTCTGCACTGTAGGGATTCTATGATTCAATGCATCTCTTCCTCTAATTATCCCAATGTTGAGCCTGTTGAAAGCCTTCAGTGCTTTGGAAAGATTCTAGAGGTTAACTCCCTGCTTACCCTAAGCTCTGGATCTGTTGTAACTTCAGCAGTTTAGATTGCAGGCTGTGATCTCTACTCGCTGCTGTCTCGATATGGGTCTGTGTTTCTGCTGTACCCCAGTATTCCCATTTTCAGGTGAGTCTTCAAGTTTTTCTCTCCTTCGTAGTGGGTAGGTCGTGCCTTACTAACCTTATTGAGTATTTTGATAAGGTGACCAAAGAGGTGGATGGGGGTAAGGCAGTTGATGTGGTGTATATGGATTTTAGCAAGGCGTTTGATAAGGTTCACCATGGTAGGCTTCTGCAGAAAATGCAGATGTATGGGATTGGGGGTGATCTAGGTAATTGGATCAGGAATTGGCTAGCAGATAGGAGACAGAGGGTGGTGGTTGATGGTAAATATTCATCATGGAGTTCGGTTACAAGTGGTGTGCCTCAGGGATCTGTTTTGGGGCCTCTGCAGTTTGTAATCTTTATTAATGATCTGGATGAGGGTATAGTTGGGTGGATTAGTAAATTTGCTGATGACACCAAAGTCGGAGGTGTGGTAGATTGTGAGGAAGGGTGTCATAGTCTGCAGGGAGACTTAGATAGGTTGCAGAGCTGGGCCGAGAGGTGGCGGATGGAATTTAATGTGGAGAAATATGAGGTAATTCACTTCGGTAGGAGCAACAGATGTGTCGAGTATAGGGCTAACGGGAGGACTTTGAATAGTGTGGATGAACAGAGGGATCTAGGTGTATGTGTACATAGATACCTGAAAGTTGGGAATCAAGTAGATAAGGTTGTTAAGAAGGCGTACGGTGTCTTGGCGTTTATTGGTAGGGGGATTGAATTTAAGAGTCGCAGCGTCATGTTGCAACTGTAAACAACTCTGGTGCGGCCGCACTTGGAGTACTGTGTGCAGTTCTGGTCCCCACATTACAAGAAGGATGTGGAGGCTTTGGAGAGGGTGCAGAGGAGGTTTACCAGGATGTTGCCTGGTATGGAGGGGAGATCCTATGAGGAGAGACTGAGGGATTTGGGGTTGTTTTCGTTGGAAAGAAGGCGGCTAAGAGGGGATCTTATTGAAACATATAAGATGATTAGAGGTTTAGATAGGGTGGACAGTGATAGCGTTTTTCCTCGGATGGAGAAAGCTAGCACGAGGGGGCATGGCTTTAAATTAAGAGGGGGTAGTTATAGGACTGATGTTAGGGGTAGGTTCTTTACCCAGAGGGTGGTGAGGGATTGGAATGCCCTGCCAGCTGCAGTTGTAAATGCGCCTAGTTTGGGGGCGTTTAAGAGATCTGTAGATAGGTTTATGGACGAAAAGGGATTGGTTTAGGTTAGTGGGTCATTGTTTTTGTAACTGGTCGGCGCAACATCGTGGGCCGAAGGGCCTGTTCTGCGCTGTAATGTTCTATGTTCTCTTTTTCCAATGATTCTCATTTCAGGCCTGCTGGCTTCAACTGGGCCTTTATCCTCTATCACCATGTTCACCATCTTGAGTTCACCACCTAGAAGGGGTTTCCTCCCTAACAAAGCTATTTTTATTTTGTAAAAACAAACATTTTTTTTCTTGACAGGTCAATTACCACTCAGTAAGCCTACATGAAGTTGCACCACTTCTTTCCTCCAGAACTCAGTTACTTAATTATGTGACATTGCATCATAGTAACATCAGTATTCTGAACCTCCTGATGTTAATACGTCTGCACATGACAGAAGCTTAGAACCCTGAGTTGGGGCAGTATCGTGACACAGCGATTAGCACCACTGCCTTATAGAGCCAGGGACCTCGGTTTGAATCTTTGGGTGACTGTGGAGTCTGCACATTCTCCCCATGTCTGCATGGGTTTCCTCCCACACTGTAAAAGACATGCTGGTTAAGTGCATTGGCCATGCTAAATTATAATAATTATTATTATTATGCCACATTATAAGAAAGATGTGGAAGCATTGGAAAGGGTGCAGAGGAGGTTTACCAGGATGTTGCCTGGTATGGTGGGAAGGTCTTATGAGGAAAGGCTGAGGGACTTGAGGTTATTTTCGTTAGAGAGAAGAAGGTTAAGAGGTGACCTAATCGAGGAATACAAGTTGATCAGAGGATTAGATAGGGTGGACAGTGAGAGGCTTTTTCCTCGGATGGCGATGGCTAACACAAGGGGACATAGCTCTAAATTAAGGGGTGGTAATTATAGGACGGATGTCAGAGGTAGGTCCTTTACTCAGAGGGTAGTGAGGGTGTGGAATGCCCTGCCTGCTGCAGTTGTGGACTCGCCAACTTTAAGGGCGTTCAAATGGTCAGTGGATAGGCATATGGATAACATTGGAATAGTTTAGGTTAGAGGGTCATTAGATTGGTTCCACTGGTCGGCGCAACATCGAGGGCTGAAGGGCCTGTACTGCGCTGTAATGTTCTATGTTCTATAAATTCTTCCTCAGTGTACCCGAACAGGTGCCGCGTGTGGCAACTAGGGGAATTTCACAGTAACTTCATTGCAGTGTTGATGTAGGCCTACTTGTGACAGTAATAAATAAATTTTAAAGATGCCATCTTCAAATTGAAGCTCAGCTGTGAAGGGCATTAACCAGACTCTCCTATGCTGCTAATCTCTTCCCTTTCCCAACATTAGTATCTCCACTTCCTGCTAACCTTCTCGCTGCCCTTTTTGCTAGCATCGAACCTCATCACTCTCCCACCTGCTTTTCCAGTCTCTCTCCACCAACCTGCAGTCTCTTAACAACCCTTAATCTAGTTCACTTGGTCATCAGCGATATTGTCCTTCAACTGCTAGATTCTGATCATTTCTGTTTCTAATAAACAAGAACAGCCCTGAAGAGAGTTCCTCACAGAACACCACACGATAGAGTCATTGAGGTTTACAGCATGGAAATAGGCCCTTCGGCCCAACTTGTCCATGCCGCCCTTTTTTTTAAACCCCTAAGCTAATCCCAATTGCCCACATTTGGCCTCTATATCCCTCTATACCCATCGCACCCATGTAACTATCTAAATGCTTCTTCAAAGACAAAATTGTACCCACTCTACTACTACCTCTGGCAGCTTGCTCCAGACACTCACCACCCTCTGTCCGAAAAAATTGCTCCTCTGGACACTTTTGTATCTCTCCCCTCTCACCTGAACCCTCTAGTTTTAGACTCCCCTACCTTTTGGAAAAGATATTGACTATCTCGTTGATCTGTGCCCCTCATTATTTTATAGACCTTTATAAGATCACCCCTCTGCCTCCCACGCTCTAGAGAAAAAAGTTCCAGTCTATCCAGCCTCTCCTTATAGCTCAATTCATCAAGTCCCAGTAGCATCCTAGTGAATCTTTTCTGCGCTCTTTCTAGTTTAATAATATCCTTTCTATAATAGGGTGACCAGAACTGTACACAGTATTCCAAGTGTGACCTTACCAATGTCTTGTACAACTTCAACAAGACATTCATAAGAACATAAGAAATAGGAGCAGGAGTAGGCCATCTGGCCCTTCGAGCCTGCCCCGCCATTCAATAAGATCATGGCTGATCTGTCGTGGCTCAGCTCCACCTTCCCGCCCTCTCCCCATAACCCTTAATCCCTTCTCTTATCAAAAACCCATCAACCCGTTTCTTAAAAATATTTAGCGAGGCAGCCTCCACCACTTCAACGGGCAGAGAATTCCAGAGATTCACCACCCTTTGAGTGAAGAAGTTCCTCCTCAACTCTGTTCTAAACCACCTCCCCTTTATCTTGAGGCTGTGCCCCCTAGTCCTTATTCAATATTCTGACCAATGAAACCAAGCATGCCAAATGCCTTCTTCACCACCCTGTCACCTGTGACTCCACTTTCAAGGAGCTATGATCATGTACCCTTAGATCTCTTTGTTCTGTAACTCTCCCCAGTGCCCTACCATTAACTGAGTAAGTCCTGACCTGGTTCAATCGACCAAAATGCATTACCTTGCATTTATCTAAATTAAACTCCATCTGCCATTCGTCAGCCCACTGGCCCAATTGATCAAGATCCCGCTGCAATTGGAGATAACATTCCTCACTGTCTACCATGCCCACCATACTGACACTGCCTTTACAAATTAACGTGCTCTCTTTAACTTCTGTGATGTCCTCAACCTTCTCTTCTGTCTCCCTATTGCTTTGGATGCCCTGTCAAACTAGTTTAACCCCTCCTGAGTGGCTCGAGCAAATCTCCCCACCAGGATATTAGTCCCCCTCCAGTTCAGATGAAACCTGGCCCTCTTGAACAGGTCACCCCTTCCACAGAAAAGATCCCAATGATCCAAAAATCTCAATCCCTGGCCCCTGCACCAGCTCTTAAACCATGCATTCATCTGCCTCATCTTCCTTTTCCTACTCTCACTGGCACCATAGTCCAGAAATTACTAACTTCGAGGTCCTGCACTTTAGTCTTCTGCCTAACTCTCTATGTTCACTCTTCAGGACCTCATCCCTTTTCCTACCTATGTCACTGGTACCAATATGTACAACGACTTCTGGCTGTTCACCCTTAGGAATGTCCTGCAATCGCTCAGAGACGGTCCACAACAGGGAGGCAGCACACATCCTGGAGTCTCAATCACGGCCACAGAGACACCTGTCTGTGGATCTAACAAGTGAATGCTCTATTATTACTGCTCACTTGCTCTCTGCCCAACCCTGCTCTACAGCAGAACCAGCTGTGGTGTCACAGGCCTGGCTGCTGCTGGTATCTCCCCTTGACAGGCTATCCCCCTCAACCGTATCCAAAACAATATACCTGTTTAAAAGGGGAACAGCCACAGGAGACTCCTGCACCACCTGTCTGGCAGTCACCCATCTACCTATCTGAACGTGTGGTATGACAACCTCCCTGTAACTCCGCAGTGCATCCACCTGCCACTCCAACCGAACTATGTGGTCTGTGAGGAGCTGCAACTGGACACACTTCCTGCAGACAAAGTTGTCAGGGAGTCGAGGTTGCTCTCTGATTTCCCACATCTGGCCTTGTACTTCAATCCCGTGCTTTCTGCCCTCCTACCCTCTGCTGTATTTCCTCCGTTCTCTCTGATGCACAATCAAGTGAAATTGAATGAAAGCAGAACTGATAGCTATTGAGTGGGTCAGTGAAGGACGGGATAGTAGAAGATATGTAACTGAATTAAGAGAGCACGGGTAAGATCTTCTGCACAGGAGGGGGGTGAATGCACTGCTATCCAGATTCCCACCACCCTCTGAGTGAATATGTTTTCTCAAATCCCCTCTGAATCTCCTGCCCCTTTCCTGAAATCTATGCCCCCTAATGATTTATCTCTCAACCAAGGGGAACAGCTACTTCCTATTCACCCTGTCCATACCCCTCATAATCTTTCACACCTCAATCATGTCCCCCTTCAGCCTTCTCTGCTCAAAAGAGAACAATCCAAGCCTATCTCCGTTGCTCATGTGCTCCATTCCAGACAACATACCTGGACATTCCCTGATGCCATCAGACTTTTGAAAGGACCTATCTCACACTAAGTTGATCTTTCTCTACACCCTAGTTATGACTTTAACACTACATTCTGCACTCCTCACCTTCTCTATGAACGGTATGCTTTGTCTGTATAGCGTGCAAGGAACAATACTTTTCACTGTATACTAATACTTGTGACAAAAATAAATCAAACATCTTGGTGAACCTCCTCTTTATCCTCTCACATGCTATCACATCCTTCCTGTGACCAGAACAGCGCGCACAGTCTAGCTGTGGCCTAACCTATGCTCCAGCTCCAAAATTACCTTTTCGTTCTTGTTCTCTGTGTCATGACTGATAAAGGTGTCCCATAAATATTGTTAACTATCCTGTTCTGCCACCTTCAGGGATTCCTGAAAGAGTCCCCAAAATCCATCTGTTCCTCTGAGCTTCCTGCCATTCATTAACTACTCCCTTGTCTTGTTATTTCTTCCAAAGTGCATACCTTGCATTTATCAGGGTTCAATACCATTTGCCACTGCTCTGCCCATCTGACCAATCCATCTGTATCTTCCTGTCACCTACAACCTTCTTCTTCACTATTAATCACCTTACCAATCTTGGTGTTATCTAAACTTACTTATCATTTCTCCATCTTCTCATCTATATCTACGTACATAACAGTAACGGTCCCAGCACTGAACCTTGTGGTATGCCACTGGACATCAGTCTCCAGTCACTCAAATAGCTTTCTACTACCACCCTAATTCTAAGCCAGTTCCTGATCCATCTCACCAAGTTTCCCTGAGTCCCACGTGCTTTAACCTTCTCAATCAGTCTCCCATGTGGGACCTTGTCAAAGATTTTGCTAAAATCCATAGAAACTACATCAACTAAACTTCCCTCATCCACACACACAATCACATTTTTGAAAAATTCTATCAAATTTGTTAGGCATGACCTTCCCTCTGACAAAGCCCTGCTAACTATCCCTAATTAACCCATCTCTTTCCAGTGGAGATTAATTCTCGTCTTCAGTATTTTGTCCAATAGTTTCCCTACCATTGACATTAGACTCATCAGTCTGTAGTTTTCTGCTTCATCTCTACCACCCTTCTTGAAAAGTGGAGCCACCTGATCTGCCCTCCAGTCTCTGGCACTTCCCCTGTGCAGTAAGAAGTCTCACAACACCAGTTATAGTCCAACAGGATATATTTTGGTAGTAAAATCCACTAGCTTTCGGAGCGCTGCTTCTTCATCAGGTAAGTGAGAATTCTACAAAGAACAGCACGGGAAACAGGCCCTTCGGCCCAACGAGCCTGCGCCGCCATTTCAACGTTGTGAATCCTTCTTCCACTCATGACCCTTGCCTACGCTAATGGCACTCCACCATTCACCATTCTGTCCACAAACGGGGCATATAAAGACACAAACTTAATTTACAAAATAATGGTTGGAATGCGAGTCTTTACAGGTAATCAAGTCTTAAAGGTGCAGACAATGTGAATGGAGAGAGGGTTAAGCACAGGTTAATGAGATGTGTATTGTCTCCAGACAGGACAGTAAGTGAGGTTTTGCAAACCCAGGCAAGTCATGGAAGTTACAGATAGTGCGACATGAACCCAAGATCCTGGTTAAGGCCATCGTCATGTGTGCGGAAGTCTGCTCAGCGACTTTGTGCTGTTATGTGTTGTGAAGAACGCCTTACCCAAAGATCAGAGACCGAATGCCCGTGACCGCTGAAGTGCTCCCCAACAGGAAGTGTTCCTCAACAGGAAAACTATCCAGCCTTCAGAACAGTGACCACGATACCACACAACCCTGTCACAGCAACCTCTGTAAGATGTGCCGGATCATCAACACGGATCATCTCACGTGAGAATACCATCCACCAGGTACACTGTACATACACTTGCAACTTGGCCAATGTTGTCTACCTGATACACTGCAGGAAAGGATGTCCCGAAGCATGGTACATTGGGGAGACCATGCAGACGCTATGACAACAGATGGATGAACACCGCTCGACAATCACCAGGAAAGAGTGTTCTCTTCCAGTTGGAGAACACTTCAGTGGTCACGGGCATTCGGCCTCTGATCTTCAGGTAAGCATTCTCCAAGGCGGCCTTCATGACAAACGGCAGCACAGAGTCGCTGAGCAGAGACTGATAGCCAAGTTCTGCATACACGAGGACGGCCTCAATCTTGATCTTCGGGATCTTGGGTTCATGTCACACTATCTGTAATCCCCCCCCATGACTTGCCTGGGCTTGCAAAATCTCACTAACTGTCCCGGCTGGAGACAATACTTTAACTTGTGCTTAACTCTCTCCCCTCACATTGTCTGTACCTTTAAGACTTGATTACCTGTAAAGACTCGCATTCCAACCATTACTTTGTAAATTGAGTTTGTGTCTTTATATGCCCTGTTTGTGAACAGAACTCCTAATTACCTGACGAAGGAGCAGCGCTCCGAAAGCTAGTGGCTTTTGTACCAAATAAACCCGTTGGACTTTAACCAGGTGTTGTGAGACTTCTTACTGCATTTACCCCAATCCAGTGCTGGCATCTCCACATCATGAGTTCCCCCGTGGCCAGAAAGGAATTAAAATTTGTGTCAGAATCCCTACAATTTCCTGCCTTGCCTCCCACACCAGCCTGGGATGCAATTCATCCGGACCTGGGGATTTGTCCAGTTTTGACCCCATCAGAGTCTCTAATATACCTCCCCCATTTCCTACGTCAAACTCTGCAAGTTCCTCAGTCCCTTCTCCTGAATTCTGTTGCTACATTCTTGTATTCCTGAATGAAGACCAATGTGAAGTATTCATTTAACATCCTTCCAATGTCCTGTGGCGTCACACACAGATTGTCCCCTAATGGGGGTCTCTAATGGGTCCTACTCTTTCCCAGGTTACCCATAATCTACTTATAAAATATGTTGGTGGAATGTGAGGATAAAGCTTTTTACCCACAGGGTGGTGAGGGTCTGGAATGCACTGTCTGGGAGGGTGGTGGAGGCGGATTGCCTCACATCCTTTAAAAAGTACTCGGATGAGCACTTGGCACATCGTAACATTCAAGGCTATGGACCAAATTCTGTTAAATGGGGTTAGGTGGGAGGTCAGGTGTTTCTTGCGTGTTAGTGCAGACTCAATGAGCCAAACAGCCTCGTCTGTACCGTATGATTCTATGTTGTGAAGGGAGCAATGAGGTATTGAGACATGAATGCTGTAGTGTAACAGAAGTAGACGTGGATGGTGCTGCTGATTTGAAGGATGAAGGTAAGAGGCCGGAAACGTCAGAAGGAATTTAGGATAGACTAATGGGACTGAAGGTGGACAAGTCCCCAGGACCGGATGGAATGCATCCCAGGGTTCTGAAGGATAAGGCAGAGGTGATAGTGGATGCCTTAGTAATTATTTACCAAAATTTGCTGGATTCTGGGGAAGTGCCGGAAGATTGGAAAACGGCTAATGTTACGCCGCTGTTTAAAAAAGGTAACAGGCAAAAGGTGGGGAATTATAGGCCGGTTAGTTTAACGTCTGTAGTTGGAAAAATGCTTGAATCCGTCATCAAAGAAGAAATAGCGAGGCACATAGAAAAGAATGGTTTGACAGAGCAGACGCAACACGGATTCGTTCAGGGGAAGTCGTGTTTGACGAATTTATTGGATTTCTATGAGGATGTGACTAGTGCGGTAGACAGAGGGGAACCGGTGGATGTGGTGCTTTTAGATTTTCAAAAGGCATTTGATAAGGTGCCTCATAAAAGGTTGCTTCAAAAGATTAGGGTGCATGGAGTTGGGAGTAAGGTGTTAGCGTGGATAGAGGATTGGCTGTCTAGGTAGAGAGTTGGTATCAATGGGTGCTATTCTGATTGGCGGTTGGTGACTAGTGGAGTGCCACAGGGATCGGTGCTGGGGCCTCAGCTATTTACCATTTATATAGATGATCTGGAGGAGGGGGCTGAGTGTAGGGTGATGAAATTTGCTGATGACACGAAGATGAGTGGAAAAGCAAATTGCGTGGAGGGTGTGGAAAGTCTGCAGAGAGATCTGGATAGGCTGAGCGAGTGGGCGAGGACCTGGCAGATGGAGTACAATGTTAGCAAATGTGAGGTTATCCACTTTGGCAGAAATAATAGGAGGAGGATTACTATTTAAAGGGCGAAAAGCTGCAGCATGCTACAGTGCAGAGGGACCTGGGGGTCCATGTGCATGAGTCGCAAAAACCCAGTCTGCAGGTGCAGCAGGTGATCAAGAAGGCGAATGGGATGTTGGCCTTTATAGCGAGGGGGATAGAATATAAAAGCAGGGAGGTCTTGCTGCAACTGTACAGGGCACTGGCCGCAGCTGGAGTACTGTGTGCAGTTTTGGTCGCTGCACTTGCGCAAGGATATTTTGGCCTTGGAGGGAGGGCAGAGGAGGTTCACTAGGCAGATACCAGTGATGAGGGGGTTGGACTATGAAGAGAGACTAAACAGACTGGGCCTGTACTCATTGGAGTTTAGAAGGATGAGGGGGGATCTTACAGAGACGTATAAGATAATGAAAGGGATGGATAGGGTAGAGGTCGAGAGATTCTTCCCACTTAAAAAGGATAGCAGGACTAGAGGGCACAGCCTTAAGATAAGGGGGGAGCAGCTTAGATCAGGATTGAGGAGGAACTTCTTCACTCAAAGGGTGGTGAATCTCTGGAATTCTCTGCCCGTTGAAGTGGTGGAGGCTGCCTCGCTAAACATATTTAAGTCACGGGTAGATAGATTTTTGATAGACAAGGGAATTAAGGGTTATGGGGAGAAAGCGGGAAAGTGCAATTGATCCACTTCAGATCAGCCATGATCTTATTGAATGGCGGGGCAGGCTCGAAGGGCTAGATGGCCTACTCCTGCTCCTATTTCTTATGTTTTTAGGACACAAGCAAGGGTTGTGGAAACACTCACACAAATGCAATTGTGAGCTATGAATGGGACAGAGTAAGAGCAGCTTTATTCTGTACCCACAGCTTACCCAAGCTGTGAGAGATATTAGTGAACAGATAACATCCCACTCACACAGCAAGTCTGAAAAAAGTTGAGAAGTTAGCTTTGTTTTTTTTTGTCCCAGAGGATGCAAGCTGGTGGGAATGATGATTTCTACAATTAGCTTATAGACAATTGTAACCTGACCACAGAGATTCAAATATCTCTGGCCAGAATATGTAGAAGGGGAAGAGGTGGTGGTGAGATACTCAAAGTGGGGTCAAAACAAAGTGACTAAACAATAAATAATTTACATCACATTTCAGCTGCATGAAACCTATAAAATTCTACATATCTTAAGTCAATGAGTGGAATAAATGCAACAGAGATTGATTTCACAGGACACCAGAATGCCATTTTATTGTGAAGTGCTTTGTACTATTCCATGGCATGAATTCTTTGTTACAGAAAAATATAAACATGGTTAAAGTATAAATAAAGCAATAAGCCTGTGTTAATAGGCAGGATATAAAAACATTCCACTGGGTAAATACTAAGGCAAAGTCATTTTTTTGCATAAATATTAATACTGGCAGTAAAAATTATTTTAACAGGATTTCACAGAAGTACAAATGTTGTATTTGGACGATGCAGTTAATCTAAATACAGAGAATATTTGTGGCAACTCAAATACTGAATGGTAAAAACAAATCAGTGATTCTACATTCACATTTCAATGTTACAGAATGTTGTAATTAACTTCCTTCTAATTGTGGATGAGCCTGGTCACTGTAACATGCCTACTACACAAGATTCTCCTCTCTCACTGACCTGAACAGCACCTGCTGCAGCAACCTTCAGTAAACAGTTAGCCAGTTCACAAGTGTACTTGCTGCATGTATTACATATTCTATATTCCCTTTCATTCACCCTAAAGGACAGTATAGAAACACAGCAGGAAAGCCAGAGGCTCAAAAATAACCGGCTCAAAGCAAGGAATTGGAGGAAGCACTTGTTTAGCTAAAAGGCAAATTACTGTGCATGTGCAAAATGTTTGACTTTCTGTAGTAGTCAAGCTGGTGACTGACTAGGGTAGCAGGCGCGGAATTACAAATTCTTACTTCCACATTGAAAAACTGCTTTTTTTCAAAAATCTCTTCCTTCATTGTAAAACATCTCAGGTAGCTGTGCAAAATTCTCACCTTTAACAAAAATAGACGCTCCCTCCCATCTCTCCGAAGCATTTTAACAGAATACAGGAAACCTGGTCCAAAATATTGCAACTCACCAAGCACCCAGTTTGTATCGCCATTCCCTAGTTACACAATCAGGCTAAGGCACACTTCTTCTGTAGACAGTCAACAGATCTTTACGTCTTTCTCTTTCCTCCAAAGTGAGCGTCTCGGGTTTGTTGCATAATTCCTTTAAACCTTTAAGTTCTTGCAAGACTTTGTCAGCTTCAGACCATTTAGCCATGGCTTCATTCAGAAAGTGTGCCGCACTCCTGGCTGACCAGCTGTCCTCAGTGATATTGCTCTGAAGATGTTGCTCACCAACTGCTTGTTGGAGAAGTTCCTCTGTTACTTTTAGCTGAAAAGCTATTTCATCTTCCAATTTTTCCACATTTTCCTTCTTGGGATGGTCACAATGAGAATCAAATTGTTTCCTTATTGGTTGTTGCTTAGATTCTGTTAAGATATCTCCCAAGGAAGCACATTTCACTCTGGTTAGATTTGCTCTGTTTAGTGAGCTGTTACTGTTTAATTTAGATGACTGTTTCTCTGTTACGTTTGTACCTGAAGATACTTGCAAATCAGATTCACCTTTACTTTCTTGGCAATCAGTAACAGTTTTTATGGCACAAGATAGATCTGACATCTCCTCACCCTCATCAGCAGGTGGACCTCCTCCCTCCGTGGCCGGTGGACCCTCTCCCTCTGCGGCTGGTGGACCCTCTCCCTCTGCGGCTGGTGGACCCTCTCCCTCCACGGCAGGTGGACCCTCTCCCTCTGCGGCCAGTGGACCCTCTCCCTCTGCGGCTGGTGGACCCTCTCCCTCTGCGGCTGGTGGACCCTCTCCCTCCACGGCAGGTGGACCCTCTCCCTCTGCGGCTGGTGGACCCTCTCCCTCTGCGGCCAGTGGACCCTCTCCCTCTGCGGCCAGTGGGCCCTCTCCCTCTGTGGCCAGTGGACCCTCTCCCTCTGCGGCCGGTGGACCCTCTCCCTCTGCGGCCGGTGGACCCTCTCCCTCTGCAGCCGGTGGACCCTCTCCCTCTGCGGCCGGTGGACCCTCTCCCTCCTCAGTCAATGGCCCCTCTCCCTCTTTGGTCAATGGACCCTCTCCATTCTCAGTCAATGGCCCCTCTCCCTGTTTGGTCAATGGACCCTCTCCATCCTTGGTCAATAGTCCCTTTCCTTCCTCGGTTAATGGACCCTCTCCTTTCTTTTCCAACTTAGGTTTGATTTTAGGCATAAGAATAGGTCTGTTCTTGTTGGGTTGGTCACTGGGCTTTTCCTTTGACTGCTCTTCATTTGTGGAATCTTCAACAGCAAGATTCTGAGCTCCAAGCTCTAATCTCTGCACTCCAGCAGACACCGCAATGGCTACCTAGGATACAAAGATAATCTTTAATCACCTTGATATTCTCTAACCTTGTGACGCTTAAGTACAACAAAAACAACAGCAACATGACAAAAGCAGCACAGAAAGCAAAATAAATCAGCAAGTAAGGCAGCATCTGTGGTGAGAAGCAGAGGGTTAGTGTTTCGAATGTGGATTGATAGATGCTCCCTGACCTGAAGAATTTTAATAGCAGCAATGCAGTCCTGTAACGTCAGCCAGCATTGCACAAACGCCAACAGCTGAATTCCCCATAACCACATGCTCATGGGCGGGTGCAGAGGGTTGGGACTCCAGGCTCCATCAGGGATATGGCAGAATAATAAATAATTGATGAAATAACACTAACTGCTGTCTAACACACACACTGACTTTATATTTCAACAGCTGCTGTCGTGGGATTTGAACCCATGTCCCACAGCAGGAGCCCGGGCTCCTGAATTACGAGCTCAAAGACCTTACGACCACGGCACCTGCTGCAGCAACCTTCAGTAAACAGTTAGCCAGTTTACAAGTGTACTTGCTGCATGTAGTACATATTCTATATTCCCTTTCATTCACCCTAAGGGACAGTATAGAAACACAGCAGGAAAGCCAGAGGCTCGAAAATAACTGGCTCAGAGCAAGGAACAGGAAATTGGAGGAAGCACTTGTTTAGCTAAAAGGCAAATTACTGTGCAAGTGCAAAATGTTTGAATTTCTGCAGCAGTCAAACTGGTGACTGACTAGGGTAGCAGGCGCAGAATTACAAATTCTTAGTTCCACGTTAAATCTGTTGGTTCAGTGTAAAGTATCTCAGGCATCTGTACAAAATTCTCACTTCTAACAAAAAAAGCTTAACCTCTTCCCATCTCTCCAAAGAAATTTAACAACATGACAAAGTCCTGGTCCAAAATATTCATATTGCAACACTCCAAATACCCGGTTCATATCATGGAGTTGCTGAGCAGGGGAAGCCACAAATAGGGTAACAAAACTAAATTAAAACTGAATTAAACCTTCAATATTCAGCTCCATGCTGTGGCAGAGTAAGAAAAGGAGACATAACAGAATGTTGTTCAAAATGGAATCATGCTGGCTTCAACTAACATTTTGGTAAGCTGAAAAAGATAGGGTAGAAAAGACTGACACTATCACTTCTACCTTTCACCTGATTTCCATAGAATAACTACAGTGCAGAAGGAAGCCCTTTGGCCCATCGGGTCTCTTTGACTCAGCATTCTACCCAAGCCTGCCCTATCCCCGCAACCCCACACATTTACCCCTTATCCCCCTAACACTAGGGAGCAATTTAGCATGGCCATTTCACCTAACCTGCGCATCTTTTGACTGTGGGAGGAAACTGGAGCACCCGGAGGAAACCCATGCAGACACAGGGAGAATGTGCAAACTCCACACAGTGATGCAAGCCAGGAATTAAACCCAGTCCCTGGCACTGTCAGCCAGCAGTGCTAACCACTGTGCCACCGTGCTGCTCTGGATCTGGGACCAGTAAATCGTTATTTGATCTGTTAAGGGTCATATGTCATTCTTGTCTATTTAACTTACATATTCTAAGCTATCTCTTCTTAAACCACCCCAGGCACATTTTGGGTCATCTGCGATTCCAAGGTCAAATCTAGGGAAATGTTTGATTTCTCCTCAGTAGTAGAAGCACAGGGGTGGAGTACACCATTTCTGAGCAACTAATGCAAGTTTTTTCCTCCACTTTCCTCCACTTTTTCCTCCACGGGCGGCACGGTAGCACAGTGGTTAGCACTGCTGCTTCACAGCTCCAGGGTCCTGGGTTCGATTCCCGGCTCGGGTCACTGCCTGTGTGGAGTTTGCACATTCTCCTCGTGTCTGCTTGGGTTTTCTCCGGGTGCTCCGGTTTCCTCCCACAGTCCAAAGATGTGCGGGTTAGGTTCATTGGCTATGCTAAAATTGCCCCTTAGTGTCCTGGGATGTGTAGGTTAGAGGGATTAGCAGGTAAATGTGTAGGGATATGGGGGTAGGGTCTGGGTGGGATTGTGTTCGGTGCAGACTCGATGGGCCGAAGGGCCTGTTTCTGCACTGTAGGGTTCTATGCTGGTTCTATACTTACACCCATCCCACTTGCGAATTGCGCTTGGCTTCCATCCCATCCCTTCCCCTCCCCTCCCACAACTCCAGTGGATGGGGAACTTGGCTTTAGCCCTCACTGGCTAGGGGCCCACAACTTGCTCACCACTGTCTCCTAGTGAGAGGGACACAGCTCTGGCTACAGATTTAAAACATGGAGCTGTCTACTTTTGTCTAATTTTATAGCTGATGCCTGGCTGACTTACTTCCTTCCGATGCTGTCTGGTTGGTGGTCTTCGGTTGTGGTTTATTTTTACTCGGTTGCGTGTTAAGTGATCCAGAGAATTCTTTTCATCCACCGTAACCTAGGCACAAACACATTGCTTAACTGTTAACCCTCAAGTTGACTTACATTATAGTAAATTATTCAGTGGTTGGCAGAACAGTTCTGACTAACAGATGCGATATGTGATTCATTTGCCTGGAAAACCACAGGTAGAATTCCCTGCACTGCGCTGCTTTTCATATCACTGCACTTCAGGGTTTTTGATTCTTTGTTGCAAAAATTGTTGAAAATATCCAAGAAAGGGCATGGATCAAATTAGGAATTTAACATCAGCAAAAGAACAGCAGCTCCGTGGGATAATTATGTAGTCAGCAGTTATATCTTTCATAGGAACATAGGAATTAGGAGCAATTCAGCCCCTCGAGCCTGCACCGCCTGTCAATCAGATCGCACCCTGGTCTCTAATCCATCTCCCCACCTGTTCCCATGTTCCTTTAACCTATTTTTAAAATCAGAAATATATCTTTCTCCTTCTTGAAACCATTCAATGATTTAGACTTCACCGCGCTCTGGGGCACTGAATTCTACAGATTCACCACCCTCTGCCAGAAATAGTTCCTCCTATCTCAGTTTTAAATCAACCGCCTCTCAACCAATACCTATAACCTCTTGATCTACATAACAGGAAACATTTGGTCTCCATTTACTTTAGTACTTTTTTTTTAGTATTTTATGCACTTTGATCAGATCCCCTCTCATCCTTCTAAACTCCCGCGAGTATAAGCCCAACTATTTAATCTCTCATACATCAACCCTTTCACCGCTGACCTCCTCTGAACTGCCTCCAATGCCACCGCATTTTCCTCAATAAGGAGACCAAAACTGGGTACAATACTCCAGATGGGGTCTCACCAAAACCCTACAGAACTGCAACAACATAAAAGTATTTTTATACTTTTGCAATAAATGCCAACATCTCATTTGCCTTTTTTATTACATGCTGTACCTGCATATCAACTTTCTGTGATTCATAAACAATGACACCCAGATCCCTCTGCGCAGACACATATTGAATCTACTTTCCATTTGGGTAATAATTTGCCTTTCTACTTTTTCTGCCAAAACAGACAACCTCACGCCCATTCTCCTAACCTATCTATATTCATCTGTAAAATCTTTATCTCCTCCTTACTGTTTGCAATCCCACCTATTTTAGTATCATCTGAAAATTTTGCTATGTTACACTCAGTCCCTGCTTGCAGATCATTTATATAGATTGTAAACAATTGAGGTCTGAAGACAGATCCCTCTAGCACCCGCTAGTTACAATTCACCAGCCAGAGTAGAACCCATATATCCTGACCCTCTGCTTTCTGTCAGTCAGCTAATCCTCAATCCAATCTAGTTCTCTACCCCTAATCCCCTGAGATCTCACCTTCTGGATCCAGTCTTTTCTGGGGAATCTTATCAAATGCCTTCTGGAAGTCTAGATATATCTCACCCACAGGGTCCCCATTATCCACCTTACTGGTTTTATCCTCAAAGAACTCAAGCAAGTTTGTCAAGCATGACTTTCCCTTTATAAAACCATGCTGACAATGGTGGATTGAGTTTTCTCTTTCCAAATGCTCAGTCATCTCCTTAATGATTGATTCCAGCAACTTCTCACCACAGAGGCCAAGCTGACTGGCTTATATATCCTACTTTTTGCCTCCCCTTTTTTGAATAGGGGCGTCACATTAGCGTGTTTGCAATCCACCGGGATCTTTTCAGAATCCAAGGAATTTTGAAATATCACAACTAATGAATCCACTATCTCTGCTGCCTTCTCCTTTAATACCGTAGGGTACAGGTCATCAGATCCCAGAGTCTTATCTGCCTTTAATTCCATTAGTTTATTCAGTACCTTTGCCCTAGTGATGATTATTGCACCAAGTTCCTCTGCATTAACTGCAGTTTTTAGAAAATCTTCTTGATTCTCTTATCGTGAAGACAGAGGCAAAACATTTGTTTAGTGCCTCTGCAATTCCTGTGTTCCCCATGATAACCTCACCAGTATAGTCCTCTAACAGGTTAATATTTCAGCTATTCTCTTCCTCTTTATAGAGTTAGAGAAGTTTTTGTTATCAGTGTTTAGGTTTTCTGCTAGTTTCCTTTCATTTTAGCACTTTTGATTTTATTTTTAGTAGTCTTTTGCTGAATCTTAAAGTTCTCCCAAACCTCCAGCTTCTAGCACTAGATTTTTCTTCCTTTTACAATTCCTCTTCCTCCCAGGGAATTACTCAGTATCACCCTGAACATCCACCATTGTTCCTCAACAGCCCTACCTCTATTATTTGTGCCCAGTCTACCTGGGCCAACTCCTTCCTCAGACCTGTAGAATTACCTCTGCCCAAGGCTAAAATGCTAGTATGGCACTCGGTCTTCTCTCCCTAGTTTTCTTTTTTCTTCCCATATTCCATATAGATTTTTTTAACAGAATTTTTAAAAATTCACTTACAGGATGTGGGCATTACTGGCTAGACCAATATTTATTATTGTCCCTCCCAAGTTGCTCTCGAGAAGGTGACAGTGAGCTGCCAAATTGAACCACTGCAGTTCCTGGGGTATAGATACACCCACAGAGCTGTTAGAGAGGTAATTCCAACGAAAGTGAAGGAATGGTAATATATTTCCAAGTCAGGACCATGAGTGACTTGACGAGGAACTTCCAGGTGGTGATGTTCCCAGGTACCTGCTACCCATATCCATCTAGAGTAGAGGGTAGTGGTTGTAGGTTTAGAAAGTGCTCTCTAAGGAACCTTGGTGAGTTCCTGTACTGCATCTTGTAAATGTACACATAGCTGCCACTGTTTGTTGGTGGCGGAGGAAGTGAATGTTTGTGAAACAGGTAGAAATCAAGCAGGCTGCTTTATCTTGGGTGGTGTCAAGCTTCTTGAGTATTGTTGGAGCTGTCCTGATCCAGGCAAATGGAGAGTATTCCATTACACTCCTGACTTGTGCCTTGTGGATGTCAGGAAGCAAGTTACTCACTGTAGGATTCCTCGTCTCTGACCTGCCCTGGTAGCCACAGTATTTACTTGGTTGGTCCAGTTCAGTTTCTGGTCAATGGTAACCCCCAGCATGTTGTGAGTAAGGGATTCAGCAATGGTAATGCCATTGGATGTCATGAGGTGATGGTTAGATCTTCTCTTGTTAAAGATGGTCAATGCCTGGCACTTGTGTGGTGTGAATGTTACTTGCCACTTGTCCGCCCAAGCCGAGATACTGTGCTGGTCTTGCTGCATTTGGTCATTGTACCATCAGCTAATTGATGAATATTTCTTGCCTATCTAGGGAAACCAGTCATAACCACCACCCCACCCCACATCAAATCCCAACAAACCTTCTTTGCTCCATGGTAAACAATCCCAGTTTCTCCATCTATTTCCTTCTAGCTAAAATCCCTTATCCCTAGAACCATTCTCACAAATCCCTCTACACCTTGTCAAGGGTCCTCACATCCTTCCTATAGTGTGTTGACTGTAACTGGACACAATTCTCAAGTTGTGCCCGAAGCAGAGCTTTATTAGGGTTTAGCATAACTTTGTTGTGCTCAATGTCTCTTTTTATGAAGTTCAAGATCCTGTCTGCTTTCTGAACCATTCCTTCAATATACTTTCATAGACCAATTCACATGCATCCTGAGTTCCTTTGACCCTAGACACTCTTTAGAATTGTGCTATTACTTCTATATTGCTTCTCCCCATGTCTTCTACCAAACTGTATCACTTTCCACCTCTCTACATTAAATTCATCTGTTAATTTCTGCCCATTCTGCTAGTCTATGTCTTATTGCAGTTGACTGGTATCATCCACATTGTTAAGTCTGGAATCATGGGTAAATTTTGAAATTTTATTCTCTACTTAAATATTCTAGTTATTTATACATAATGAAGAACAGTGGTCCTAGCACTGACCTTTGGGAAACACCACTGTCTACCATCCTCCAGTCTGAAAAACAACCACTTCCACTCACTTCCTTTTCTAAGTCATGGTTTCTTATCCAAACTGTCACTGAATTTTTGATTCCATGGCCACTACTTTGTTACAGTAAGAACAAATGAGACTTCTTACTGTTTTTACCCCAGTCTAACGCCAGCATCTCTACATCATCACCACTTTGCTAACCAGCCTTACGGACAACATCAATTGCATTCTCATTACCAACCTTCTCTGTTACTTCATCAAGAAATGCAATTAGATTAGTCAAGCACAATCTACCTTTGACAAATCCAGGCTATGCTTGATTAACTCAAACCATTCCAAGTGCCTGCTAATTTTTCCTGATTATTGTTTCTAAAGCTTCCCCGACATGATGTTAAATTAAGCAACCTCTCTCTGGTTAGTATACCATCGCACAATGATATAGAAAACAATCACCTGATCAAACTCTTTATTATTGGCTTTTCCAATCTCTTCATTCAGGGTTCTGAGCCACGATTCCTTTTCCTCGGCATCACTAACTTGAAATTTTAGGTCAGATACCTGCAATACAAGAATTGGAACATTTGAGCTCATGTAGCACTCACTCTCCCAATGACCCTACGTGGGTTTTAACTCCAAGTACAGACTCAAGGGATAAATCGCAATCAATAAATTATCAAGTTTCAGTTGCAGTTCCAGTATCTGCAACTGGAAAAGGGTAGTAAGATGAAGTAGTACGCAAACCAGACCCCATGTTTTTGTAACTGGTTGGCGCAACATCGTGGGCCGAAGGGCCTGTTCTGCGCTGTAATGTTCTATGTTCCCATTTACAACCCCAATATTCTTAATATGTTACTGAATTCCCAAAATATAGGCATCGGAACATAGAAGCAAGAGTAGGCCATTCAGCCCTTTGAGCCTACTCCCCCATTCATTATGATCCTAGCTGATCATCCAGTGCAGTAACTTGTTCCCACTTTCCCCTCATATCTTTTGATCCTCATTCCTCCAAGCACTATATCTAAAGTCTTCTTGAAAATATACAATGTTTTGGCCTCAACTGCTTTCTGTGGTAGCGAATTCCACAGACTCACCACTTACTGGGTGAAGAGATTTCTCCACATCTCAGTCCTAAAAGGTTTACCCTTTATCCTGTAACCCCTGCTTTGGACTCTCCCTCTGGGGGACTCCATCAGGAATATCGTTCCTGCAATTACACGGTCTAGTCTTATTAAGAATTTTATAGCTTTCTGTAGGTTTCATCCTCATACATCAGTCCCGCCACCCCAGGAGTCTGGTAAACCTTTGCTGCATTCCCTCCGGAGCAAAAACATCCATCCTCAGATAAGGAGACCAAGACTGCACACAGTATTCCAGCTGTGGCCTCATCAAGGCACTGTGTAAGTGCACAAAATATCCATGTTCCTGTATTTAAATCCTCTTGCTATGAAGGCCAACATATCATTTTGCCTTCTTCACCGGCTGCTGCACCTGGACCCATACTTTCAGCGACTGTTGTACAAGGTCTCGTTGTATATTCCTCTCTCTCTCAATCTATACCATCCAAATAATAATTTGCCTTGCTGTTTTTTTCAACTTGTCCAAATCACAATGAAGCATCTCTGCATCCTCCTACAGCTCACCCTTCCACCCAGCTCATGTCATCTGCAAATCTGAAGACATTACACTGAGTACCCTCGTCTAAATTAATACATATTGTGAATAGCTGGGGTCATAGAACTGGTCCCTGCAGTAACCCACTAGTCATTGCATGCCACTTGGAAAAAGACCTGTTTATTCCTACTCTTTGTTTCCTGTTTGCCGATTAGTTTCCTATCCATCGTAATACATTACCCCCAATCCCTTGCACTTTGATTTTACATGCTAATTTCTTGATAGGGCTCTGTCAAAAGATTTTTGAAAGTTCAAATCAACCATACACACAGGGTTATCAACTCTACTAGTTATATCCCCAAAGAATTCCGGTGGATTTGTCAAACATGATTTCTCTCATTAATCTTTGCTGACTCTGTCCGATCCTGCTGTTGTTCTGCTATTAAATCTTTTATAACGAATTCTAGCATTTTCCCCCCTACCAGCGTTTCTCTCTACCTCCCTTTTTAAATTGTGGGATTACATTGGCTACCCTCCAATCCATAGGAGCTGCTGCAAAGTCAAGAGAATTCTGGCAGATGACCACAAATGGATCAACCATTCCTAGGGCACTTCCTTAAATACTCTGGAATGTAGATCATCAGGTTCTGGGGATATATCAGCCTTCAATCCCATCATTTCCCCAAAATCCTTTCCCTACTAATGCTAATTTCCTTCAGTTACTCCCTCTCACTAAACCCCATGTTATTTGTGTCCTTCTTAATGAAGGCAGAACAAAAGTATTTAGTTGATCAGCCATTTCTTGTTTCCCATTATAAATTCCCATTTCTAACTCTAACATTTAGATCCACGGTTTGGGCATCTTTCCTGTTTCATTTTTGTATCAGGCAGGAATGAACAATTGTTGCAGTTCAACCATGTGCTCTTTGAATGTTGACCATTGCCTATCCGCTGTCATCGCTCCCTAATTCATCGTAGCCAACTCACACTTCATACAGTTTTATTTACATTCAGAACCTTATTTCAGAATTAAATACATCACTCTCCGTCTTGATAAGAATTTTATCAAATTACATTCACTCACCCCCAAGACCTCGCACAATTAGATTGCCAGTTATTCCGTTCTTATTACAAAATACTCAGTTTCGGAAAAGCCTGTTCTCGAATTGGTTTCTCAGTGTTTTGGTCCAGAAAACCATCTCAAACATCCTCCAGGAATTCCTCCTGGTAGCGAGGGGGTGGGTAGATAAGGGGGGCAGTGATTACTCATGAATTCATTATTCTTATTAAGGACATGCAAGGACCACCCTGCTCTGAATATATGTTTATCAAACTTACCCGTTTCTACTTCCAGGTGGAGGAAAGGCTCCTCTCCAGTTACCTGAGCTTGCCCATCTCTTTCATTTGTCACATCCCTAACCAGGCACAAGGAAAACTGCTCACTACATATTTTCTTTCCATTCACTCAAACTAAAACTAACCAAACCACAGCCCTGATTTTTTTTTCACTATAGCTTCCTTACTCAATCCACAGTGTGTCAAAACTCCACTGCACAATTCCTCTTTCATTTTATTGGAACTTCCCTACTGCTAATTACCACCACTGAATCCCTCACTATTAACATCCTGGGGGGTTACCACCGACCAGAAACTCAACTGGACTAGCCATATAAATACTGTGATGACAAGAGCAGGTCAGAAGCAGAAATCCTGCCAAAAGTAATTCATCTCTCAAAGCAAATGTCTCTTCAAAGCCAGTGCACCGCCTGCAAGGCACAAGTCAGGAGTGTGATGTGATACCCTCCACTTGCCTGGATGAGTGCAGCTCCAACAACCTCAAGGAGCTCAACACCATTCAAGAAAAAGCAGCCTGTGTGATTGACAGCCCTTCCACAAACATTCATTCCCTCCACACCTACCACAGTGGCAGCCGTGTGTACACCATCTACCAGATGCAGTGCAGGAACTCACCAAGGTTCCTTACACAGCACCTTCTAAACCCACAACCACTAAGATATACAAGGACAAGAGTGGCAGATACCTGGGAAACACCACCAGCAGGTTTCCCCACCCCCCCGATTTCACTCACTATCTTGACTTGGAAATGTACCGCCATTCCTTCATTGTCGCTGGATCAAAATCCTGGAACTCCCTTCCTGACAATGCTGTGGATATACCTACATCTGCAGCAGATCAGGAAGGCAGCTCATCATCACCTTCTCATGGACAACCAGGAATGGTCAGTAAATGCTGATTTAACCAGTGATGCCCACATCCCATAAATGAAGTTTAAAAAAACCAGAAACAGTGGATGACATGTATATAAATACAAATAAAATGATGTTTTGGATCTAAGATTGGCTCAGTGACAGAAAAAAAGGTAATAGTTAGAACATAGAACATAGAACATTACAGCGCAGAACAGGCCCTTCGGCCCACGATGTTGCGCCGACCAGTTACAAAACAATGACCCACTAGCCTAAACCAATCCCTTTTCATCCATAAACCTATCCACAGATCTTTTAAACGCCCCCAAACTAAGTGCATTTACAACTGCAGCTGGCAGGGCATTCCAGTCCCTCACCACCCTCTGGGTAAAGAACCTACCCCTGACATCTGTCCTATAACTACCCCCCCTTAATTTAAAATCGTGCCCCCTCGTGCTAGCTTTCTCCATCCTAGGAAAAAGGCTATCACTATCTACCCTGTCTAAACCTCTAATCATCTTATATGTTTCAATGAGATCCCCTCTTAGCCGCCTTCTTTCCAGCGAAAACAACCCCAAATCTCTCAATCTCTCCTCATAGGATCTCCCCTCCATACCAGGCAACATCCTGGTAAACCTCCTCTGCACCCTCTCCAAAGCCTCCACATCCTTCCTGTAATGTGGGGACCAGAACTGCACACAAAACTCCAAGTGCGGCCGCACCAGAGATGTGTACAGTTGCATCATGACGCTGCGACTCCTAAATTCAATCCCCCTACCAATAAACGCCAAAACTCCGTATGCCTTCTTAACAACCTTATCCACTTGATTCCCAACTTTCAGGGATCTATGTACACATACACCTAGATCCCTCTGCTCCTCCACACTATTCAAAGTCCTCCCGTTAGCCCTATACTCAACACATCTGTTATTCCTACCGAAATGAAGTTGAAGGATGTTTTTGTGAATGGAAGTAGTTTTCGGGATCTATAGGGATCTATGTACACATACACCTAGATCCCTCTGCTCCTCCACACTATTCAAAGTCCTCCCGTTAGCCCTATACTCAACACATCTGTTATTCCTACCGAAATGAAGTTGAAGGATGTTTTTGTGAATGGAAGTAGTTTTCGGTGGGGTTCCACAGGCTTAGTGTTGGGACCCTTGCTGTTTGTTGTATATATTAATTTGTACTTAAATGGAGGGTGGCATGATTGGAAAATTTTGCAATCGGGAACACACAATAAATAAGAGGATATTGTGAGAGGTAGAGGAAATGAGAGATCTTCGACTGCATGTTCCTGAAGGTAGCACAACAGATGGATAAAGTTGTCAAGAAAACATATTGAATGCTTTGCTTTTTTGGATGAGGTACAGGATACAAAAGTTGTGATGTAATAATGGAGCTGTACAAAATGCCAATAAGGCCACAGCTGGGAATTTGTGTACAGTTCCAATCACAAGACTTGACTGCTTTGGAGAGATTACAGGAGATTTACAAGAATGTTGCCAAGGCTTGAAAATTGCACTTATGAGAAAAGATTGGATAGGCTAGGATTATTTTCCTTGGAACTGAGGAGACTGAGGGGTGACCTGACTGAGGTGCACAAGATTATGAGGGCCATGATACAGTACACAAGGATGCCCTGTTTCTGCTAGCAGAGTGGTCAATTACCAGGAGCACAGATTTAAGATGGTTGGTAGAAAGATTTGAAGGACGATTAGGAAAATATTTTTCACCCAGAGGATAGTGTGTGTTTGGATTCACTGCCTGGTTTCTTGGTGTACGTGGAAGCCCTTAACTTATTTGAAAATTCTCCTTTCATCCCTATTCTCTGCATTGTTAACCAATCTCCCAGCCACGCTAAAATATTATCTCAACCCCATGAGACCTTATTTTGACCTTTTGAGTGGCAACATATTGAATGCCTTTTGAAACTCTGAGTATACTATATCTACTGACTCCCCTTTGTCTACCTTATTAGCAACATCCTCAAAAAACTCAAACAAATTAGTCAAACACAATTTCTCTTACATAAAAGGTTAACTTTGATCATACTATGAATCTCTGGGAGCACTGTTACGACATCCTTAATAATAGATTCTAAGCTAACAGGCCTGGAGTTACCTGTTTGCTCTCTCCATTTCTTGAGTAGCTGAGTTACATTTTCCAACTTCCAAACTGCTAAACTGTTCTAGAATCTAAGGAGTTTTGGAAACCCGTAAGCAGTGCAGCCACTATCTCTGCAGTTAAATGTATTGGAGCCTGAGATATGGAAGGAAGCTAAATATCTGACATTTTTAAAAGAGACAAAATGAAATGGGGCTGTAATAGAGGATGGCATAAGGACAGTCAGCTAGAAGACTCTTTACTCAGAAGAACTGAAGTTGAACCAGCTTGTGAGGAAATTTTTAAAAAAGGGACAGAAAACACCAATAGTTTATTGGTCTTTTAACAAGCTATTTGAGATTTTGTCTTGTATAATGAGATAGGGCTGAAAAGTAATCTCATAGTTAGGGAACTTCTGGGAAAGGATGATCATAATACAATAGAAGTTCACATTGAGTTTGAGAGTGTTGTACCCATTTCCAAAACTAACAGTACTGAACTTAAATAAAGTCGATTATACAGGAATTAGGGGATGAGTTGATGTTGCCTTTGACAAGGTGGGTTACTGCATAAGACTAAATAAAGTCAAGGGCGACACAATGGCACAGTGGTTAGCACTGTTGCTTCACAGTACCAGGGACTTGGGTTGGAATCCTGGCTTGGGTCCCTATCTGTGTTGAGTTTGCACATTTTCCCAGTATCTGTGTGGGTTTCCTCTGGGTGCTCTGGTTTCCTCCCAGAGTCCAAAGCTGTGCCGGTTAGTTGGATTGGCCATGCTAAATTGCCCCTTAGTGTCAGGGGGACTAGCTAGGGTAAGTATATGGGGATAAGGCGAGGATGGGATTGTGGTCAGTGCAGATTTGATAAGCCAAATGGCCTCCTTCTGCACTGCAGGATTCTATGATAAATCTCATGGGATCCAGGGTGAGGTAGCAAATGGATACGAAATTGGTTTGGTGAAAGAAGATGATGGTTGTAGAGGGTTGATTTTCAAACTGGAGGCCTATGACCAGTGGTGTGTCTCAGGGATCAGTGCTGGTTCCTCTGTTATTTGCATTTATATTAATGGATTTGGATGAGAATTTAGGAGGCATGATAAGTTTGCAGATAACACCAAGATTGGTGGCATAGTAAATTATCTAGGATTGCAATGGAATCTTGATCAATTGGGCCAGTGGGCTGACGAATGGCAGATGGAGTTTAATTTAGATAAATGCAAGGTGATGCATTTTGATAGATTTACTCAGACTTACTCAGTCAATAGTAGGATTTTGGGGAGAGTTATAGAACATAGAACATTAGAACATTACAGCGCAGAACAGGCCCTTCGGCCCACGATGTTGCGCCAACCAGTTACAAAACAATGACCCACTAGCCTAAACCAATCCCTTTTCATCCATAAAGAACAAAGAGATCCAGGGTACAGGTTCATAGCTCCTTGAAAGTGGAGTAAAAGGTGGATAGAGTGGTGAAAAAGACATTTGACATGCTTGGTTTCATTGTTCAGAACATTGAATATAGGAGCTGGGGATGTCTTGTTGAAGTTGTACAAGACATTGGTAAGGCCACACCTGGAATGCAATTTACAGTTCTAGTCACCCTATTATAGAAAAGATATTAAACTAGAAAGAATGCAGAAAAGATTTACTAGGAAGTTAGCAGGACTCAGTTATAAGGAGAGGCTGGATAGACTGGGACTTTTTTCTCTGGAGTGTAGGAGACTTAGGGGTGATCATATAGAGGTCTAAAAAATAATGAGGGGCAATAATCAGCTAGATAGTCAACATTTTTTCCCAAAGGTAGGGGAGTCTAAAACTAGAGGGCATAGGTTCAAGGTGAGAGGGGAGAGACACAAAAAGGTCCAGAGGAGCAATTTTTTCATACACAGGGTGGTGAGTGGCTGGAACAAGCTGCCAGAACATAGAACATTACAGCGCAGAACAGGCCCTTCGGCCCACGATGTTGCGCCGACCAGTTACAAAAACAATGACCCACTAACCTAAACCAATCCCTTTTTGTCCATAAACCTATCCACGGATCTCTTAAACGCCCCCAAACTAGGTGCATTTACAACTGCAGCTGGCAGGGCATTCCAGTCCCTCACCACCCTCTGGGTAAAGAACCTACCCCTGACATCCGTCCTATAACTACCACCCCTTAATTTAAAGCCTTGCCCCCTCCTGCTAGATTTCTCCATCAGAGGAAAAAGGCTATTACTATCCACCCTATCTAAACCTCTAATCATCTTATATGTTTCAATAAGATCCCCTCTTAGCCTCCTTCTTTCCAGCGAAAACAACCCCAAATCCCTCAGCCTCTCCTCATAGGATCTCCCCTCCATACCAGGCAACATCCTGGTAAACCTCCTCTGCACCCTCTCCAAAGCCTCCACATCCTTCCTGTAATGTGGGGACCAGAACTGCACACAAAACTCCAAGTGCGGCCGCACCAGAGTAGTGTACAGTTGCATCATGAGGCTGCGACTCCTAAATTCAATCCCCCTACCAATAAACGCCAAGACACCGTATGCCTTCTTAACAACCTTATCTACTTGATTTCCAACTTTCAGGGATCTATGTACACAATCTATGTAGTGGTAGAGGTGGGTACAATTTTGTCTTTTAAAAAAGTATTTAGACAGCTACATGGATAAGATGGGTATAGAGGGACATGGACCAAACGCGGGCAATTGGGATTAGCTTAGTGGTTAAAATAAAAGGGCTGTATGGACAGGTTGGGCCGAAGGGCCTGTTTCCGTGCTGTAAACCTTTATGATTCTCAGCTGCACGAGGAAGATTTTGAGAAACATAGGAAAAATAGGTGCAGGGGTAGGCCATTCATCTCCTCGAGTCCAATTTGATTTGATTTATTATTGTCACATGTTTTAGCATTCAGTGAAATGTATTGTTTCTTGTGTGCTATACAGATAGAGCATACCATTCATAGAGAAGGAAATGAGAGAGTTCAGAATTGTTTAAGGTCATAGTTAGGGTGAAGAGAATGATCAACTTAATTAGGTCCATTCCAAACTCTGATGGCAGCAGGTTAGTAAAATAGTAAGAAGCTGTATTTGAATCGGTTGATACGTGTCCTCAGACTTTTCTATCTTTTTCCCGACAGAAGAAGGTGGAAGAGAGAACAGTCCGGACGGTGTGGGGTCCTTAATTATGCTGGCTGCTTTGCGAGGCATCGGGAAGTGTAAACAGAGTCATTGGATGGGAGGCTGGTTTGTGTGATGGATTGGGCTACATTCACCACCCTTTGTAGTTCCTTGTGGTCTTGGGCAGAGCAGGATCCCAGACCGAGCTGTGATACAACCAGAAAGGATGCTTTCTGTGGGGCATCTATAAAAGTTGGTGAGAGTCGTAGTTGACATGAGGCTGCCCCGCCATTCGGCCCCTCGAGGCTGCCCTGCCATTCGGCCCCTCGAGGCTGCCCTGCCATTCGGCCCCTCGAGGCTGCCCAGCCATTCAGCCCCTCGAGGCTGCCCCGCCATTCGGCCCCTCGAGGCTGCCCCGCCATTCGGCCCCTCGAGGCTGCCCTGCCATTCGGTCCCTCGAGGCTGCCCCGCCATTCGGTCCCTCGAGGCTGCCCCGCCATTCAGTCCCTCGAGGCTGCCCCGCCATTCGGTCCCTCAAGGCTGCCCCGCCATTCGGCCCCTCGAGGCTACTGCGCCATTCGGCCCCTCGAGGCTACTGCGCTATTCTATTAGACAGTGGCTGCTTTTCTACCTCAATGTTATTATCCCGTTCTATCCATATACCTCTTCAATATCTTTATAAAATTAAAATTTAAAAGAAATATTGCTTAATTCCCAATAAGTCTTCATCCCAATGAAAAATAAAGACTCCATATTTATTTTTAGGAAAAGAGATCCACTGTGGATAGGATAGTATTAGATTAAAAGAGGCTTATAATATTAAAGAATAGAAATCCGAAGGATTGCAAAGGATTACCAAAAACATGATACCTGAAGCAAACAGAATGAGAGTAAAACATCTAGAAATGGGTGGCACAATAGCACAGTGGTTAGCACTGCTGCTTCACAGCTCCAGGGACCTGGGTTCCATTCCCAGCTCAGGTCACTGTTTGTGTGGAGTTTGCACATTCTCCTCGTGTCTGCGTGGGTATCCTCCAGGTACTCCGGTTTCCTCCCACAGACCAAATATGTGTGGGTTAGGTTGATTGACCATGCTAAAATTGTCCCTTAGTGTACTAGGATGCTTAGGTTAGAGGGATTAGCGGGTAAAATATGTTAGGGATATGAGGATAGGGCCTGGGTGGGATTGTAGTTGGTGCAGACTTGATGGGCCGAAGGGTCTCTTTCTTCACTGTAGGATTCTATGGTTCTAAATCTAAAACAGGTTGTAAGAATTCCCGCAAGTATGTAAAAAGGGAGTAGTGAGGGATTGGAATGCCCTGCCTGCTGCAGTTGTAAATGCGCCTATTTTGGGGGCGTTTAAAAGATCTGTGGATAGGTTTATGGATGAAAAGGGATTGGTTTAGGCTAGTGGGTCATTGTTTTGTAACTGGTCGGCGCAACATCGTGGGCCGAAGGGCCTGTTCTGCGCTGTAATGTTCTATGTTTCTACAAATATATAAAACGAAAGAGTGGCTAAAGTAAATTAGACAATGAGAAGAGGGACGTAAAACTGGAAATGAGGAAATAACCGAGGCATTGAACAGGTACTTTTCATTAGTCTTCACAAAGGAAGACACAAATAAAATGCCAAAAATTGATGACAAGGCTATGGCAGGTGAGGACCGAGAAACTATCATTATCACTAAAGAGGTAGTGTTGGGATTAAAGGTGGACAAGTCTCCTGGCCTTGATAGAATGCATCCCAGAGTATTAAAAAAGATGGAGGAGGAAATAGCAAATGCACTAGTGGTAATTTACCAAAATTCACTAGTCTCTTGGGTGGTTCCACAGATTGGAAAACAGCAAATGTGATCTCACTGTTTGAAAAAGGAGGTAGACAAAAGGCAAGTAACTATAGAACATAGAACATTACAGCACAGTACAGGCCCTTCGGCCCTCGATGTTGTGCCGACCAGTGGAATCAATCTAATGACCCTCTAACCTAAACTATTCCAATGTTATCCATATGCCTATCCACTGACCATTTGAGCGCTCTTAAAGTTGTCGAGTCCACAACTGCTGCAGGCAGGGCATTCCACGCCCTTACTACCCTCTGAGTAAAGAACCTACCTCTGACATCTGTCTTATAACTGCCACCCCTTAATTTAAAGCTATGTCCCCTCGTGTTAGCCATCCGAGGAAAAAGGCTCCCACTGTCCACCCTACCCAATCCTTTGGTCATCTTGTATGCCTCAATTAGATCACCTCGTAACCTTCTTCTCTCTAATGAAAATAACCTCAAGTCCCTCAGCCTTTCCTCATAAGACCTTCCCATCATACCAGGCAACATCCTGGTAAACCTCCTCTGCACCCTTTCCAATACCTCCACATCTTTCTTATAATGCAGTGACCAGAACTGTACGCAATACTCCAAGTGCGGCCCCACCAGAGTTTTGTACAGTTGTAACATGACCTCACGGCTCCAAAATTCAATCCCTCTACCAATAAAAGCTAACACACCGTACGCCTTATCAACCTGGGTGCCAACTTTCAGGGAGCTATGCACATGTACACCGAGATCTCTCTGCTCAACAACACTACTAAAAGTCCTTCCATTAGCCCTATATTCTGTAATCCTGTTACTCTTACCAAAGTGAATCACCTCACACTTTTCCGTATTAAACTCCATTTGCCACCTCTCGGCTCAGCTCTGCAGCTTATCTATGTCCCTCTGCAAACTGTAACATCCATCCTCACTGTCTGCAACTCCTCCGACTTTGGTGTCATCAGCAAATTTACTAATCCATCCTTCCACACCCTCATGTAGGTCAATTATAAAAATGACAAACAGCAGTGGCCCTAAAACAGATCCTTAGGCTGGTTAGCTTAATTTCTGTAGTAGGAAAAATGATTGAATCTATCATCAAGAAAGAAATAGCGAGACATCTGGATACAAACTGTCCCACTGGGAAGACACAACATTGGTTCATGAAGGACAGGTCATGTTTGAATAATTTGGTGGAATTCTTTGAGGACACTATGTGTGCAGTGGACAATGGGGAAAATGTGAATGTGGTGTATCTGGACTTCCAGAAGGTGCCTCACCAAAGGCTGCTGCACAAGGTAAAGGTGCACGGTGTTACAGGTTATGTATTTGCATGGATAGAGGATTGGTTAACTATCAGAAAGCAAACAGTGGAGGTAATTGGGTGCTTTTCTGGTTGGCGATCAATGACTAGTGGTGTCCCTCAGGGATCAGTGTGGGGACTGCAATTGTTTAAGATTTACATCGATGATTTGGAGTTGGGGACCACGTGTAGTGTGTCAAAAATTCGCAGATGACACTAAGATGAGTGGCAGAGCAAAGTGTGCAGAAAACACTGAAAGTCTGCAAAGGGATGTGGGGACAAGGGTCTGGCAGATATAGTACAATATTGGTAAATGTGGTCATCCATTTCCAGCAAAATGGAAAAAATTGCAGCATGCTGTTGTGTAGAGGGACCTGGGTGTCCTTGTGCAGGAATCACAAGGAAGTGGTTTGCAGGTGCAGCAGGTAATTAAGAAGGCAAATGGAATTTCATCCTTCACTGATATAGGGATAGAGTTTAAAAACAAGATGCTGTTGAGGCCACATCTGAAATACTGTGTACAGTTTTGGTCTCCTTACTTGAGTAAGGATATACTGGCACTGAAGGGCGTGCAGAGGATTCACTAGGTTGAGTCTGTAATTGAGAGGTTGGCTTATGAGGAGAGGCCAAGTAGGCCGGGACTGTACTCTTTGGAATTCAAAAGAATAAATCACAGAATCCCTCCAGAGCAGAAGGAAGTAGCCATTCAGCCCATCAAGTCTATACTGACCACAATTTCACCCAGGCCCAATAGTCCCCATGACACGAAGGGATAATTTAGCATGGCCAAACCACACAACTCACACACCTTTGGACTGTGGAAGGAAACTGGAGCACCTAGAGGAAACCCATGCAAACACAGGGAGAACATGCAAACTCCACCCAAACAATGACCCATTCTGGGAACTGAACCTGGGTCCCTAGCGTTGTCAGACAGCTACCATGCTGCCCTCCTGGAGGTGACAGTCCACACTCTAAACTTCTAAAAAGGGGCTGTGGAGATAGTGGATATATTAGCTGTGATCTTCCAAAAATCTGTAGACTCTGGAATGGTCCCAGTGGATAGGAAAGTAGCAGATGTATTATTGTTAATCAAATGAGGAAAGAGAGAAAATAGGGAACTACAGATTGGATATCTGTTTGTAGAAAAATGCAGATGTCCGTTGCTAAAGAAGTAATGAATGACAAGGTGCTGAGAAAATCATAATGTGATTTGACAACATGGTTTCATAGAATCTCTACAGTTCAGAGGTAGACCACTCGGCCCATCAAGTCTGCACCGATCACAATCCCACCCAGGCCCTATTCTCCACAATCCCACCCATTTACCCTACTAACCTCCTGACACTCAGGGGCAATTTAGCATGGCCAATCAACTCAATCTTTGTTTTGGAAAGATGCAAAAACAACAGGGTTGTTGTGTTGGTGATTTTAACTTTCCCTATATTGACTAAGTTACTGCTCGAGACTTGGATGCAGCAGAATTTGTAAGCAGCAACCAGGACGATTTCTCGAAATAGTTTGTGAATAGCCCAACTCGGGAAGGCTGAGGGTGATCTTATAGAGGTCTATAAATAATGAGGGGCACAGACAAGAGAGCTAGTCAATATTTTTTGCCAAAAGGAGGGGAGTCTAAAACTAGAGGGCCATAGGTTTAAGGTGAGAGGGTAGAGATACAAAAGTGTCCAGAGGGCCAATTGTTTCACACAGAGGGTGGTGAGTGTCTGGAACAAGCTGTAGTAATAAAGGCAGGTACAAGTCTTATCTTTTAAAAAGCATTTAGATAGTTACAGGGGTATAGAGGGATATGGGCCAAATGCGGGCAATTGGACTTGATTTAGAGGTTTTAAAAAAAAGAGTGGCATGGACAAGTTGGGCCGAAGGGCCTGTTTCCATGCTGTAAACCTCTACGACTCTATGAGTAAGATGACAAATTTCCATACTTGTGAATCTTTGAAATTCGCTACCCCAGAGGATGCTAGATGCTTCATCATTGCATTTTTGAATACATTTAAGGCTCAGACGGATAGATTTTTGACTCTCAAAGAATCATGGAGAAATGAGAAGTTGATAGGAAAGTGGTGTTAAAGCCGAATATCTGCATTGATCATAACGAATGATGGAGCAGTCTTGACATCACTTGACCAGAATGTGGTAGGATAACAATACACTTAGAAAATCATGGAATGGTCAAAGTCAAAACAGAAACAGCCTTCCTGAGTTGGGCTATTCACAAACTATTTCGAGAAATCGTCCTGGTTGCTGCTTACAAATTCTGCTGCATCCAAGTCTCGAGCAGTAACTTAGTCAATATAGGGAAAGTTAAAATCACCAAAATGGGTAAATGGGTGGGATTGTGGAGAATAGGGCCTGGGAAATCATGCGTGACAAATTTGGAGTTTTTTGAAGATGTTACCAAAAGGGTAGATAAAGGGGAACTAACAGATGTTGCAAACTTATATTCAACAGGTACATTCAACAAGATGTTGTACAAAAGGTCACGGCTAAATCACAGAATTGTTTGAGGAAGAAGGAGGACATTCAGCCCATCGTAACCACCACCAGCTCTCCAAACGAGCATTATGATTTGGTGCCATTCCCTTGCCTTTTCCCCTATCACTACACACTGTTTTTATTCAAGTAATCATCAAATGTCCTCTTGAAAGTGTCGGCTGAACCTGCCTCCACCACTTATAGGCAGTGACTCCAGACCCCAACCACTCGTTGTTTGAAGAAGTTATTTTCTTGCATCACATTTGTTTCCTTTGTAAATCACTTTAAATTTCCGCTCTCATTCTTGATTCTTTGATGAGCAGCAACGTTTTCTCCCTATCTACTCTGTCCAGCCACCTCATGATTTCAAACATCTCAATCAATCCTCCTTCTTGCCTTCTTCTCTCCAAACAAAACAATCAACCTCTCCAATCTATCCTCATAATGGAATGTCTCGTGGCTGGAACCATTCTTGCTTTCTGCACTCTCTACAATATGTTCACAACCTCTCTCTAGTGTGCTGACCAAACTGTACACTACATTATAAAGCTGCCCCCTCATCTTTAGTCTCACTGTCTCCCAGAAACTGCTCCTCTTTGAAACCCCTGCTCCAGGGGTGCTCTAACTTTCCATTTCCTGAACATTTTCTGGGTCATTCTGAGATGAGCACTTCCTCAAAGGCATTCAAACACTGAACTGACAACATTCATGTCATGCCAAAAGACATTGCCAAATCACTGGCTTTTCTCCTGTTTATATTTGGTTGACTGAACTCTCCAGTTAAGATAATTTTCTTGTTTCCCCAAACATAAATTGTCCTCTTTATTAGCTGGAGCCTTAGCAAGGATCAGACTTCTTAGGAGGAAAGGCTTTCACTCATCATCAAAACCTCCATCCCAACAAGGCTCCCTTCGAACCCTGGCATGCCTGGACCACTATAAGAAACAAAATGATTGATATAGAACCCTACAGTGCAGAAACAGGCCCTTCAGCCCATCGAGTCTGCACCGAACGAGAACACGAGGAGAATGTGCAAACTCCACACAGGCAGTGACCCGAGCCGGGAATCGAACCCAGGACCCTGGAGCTGTGAAGCAGCAGTGCTAACCACTGTGCTTTTCCAAAACCAATCCATGGATATTAATCAGAGAGCCTCATGTACCTTGTGTGCCAATTGCAGTCTTCATGTACACAGCAAGAACATGAAGGACGTGTCCAGGGACTTTCTTTGTATTAATCTGTGGAAGCCCAACAAGGGATGGCAGTGTTGAATCTGGTTCTGGAGAACGAAGCCGGACAGTGCTCAACGTGGCAGTGGTTGCAGGACATTGGAAGGGTGTTAAATGAATACTTGATGCTCCGGTTTCCTCCCATGATGCAAAGATATGGAGGTTAGGTTGATTGGCCATGCTAAATTGACCCTAGTTTCAGGGGATTAGCAGGATAAATATGTGGAGTTACTGGAATAGAGCCGGGGTGGGATTATGGTCGGAGCAGACCTGATGGGCCGAATGGCCTTCTTCCGCACTTTAGGGATTCTGTGAAATTCACTCTGAAAAAGGAGAACATAGGTACAGATTTCAGGAAAAGGGATTATGAGGAACTTGCAAAGTTTGATGTAGGAAATGGAGAAGTGGTGGAGACTGTGTGAGGCTTAAAAATGTTCAAAATCCTAGGTCCGGATGAATTGTAACCCAGGCTGCTGTGGGAGGTGAGGCACCACACTGCAGGGCTCTGACATAAAATTTTTAATACCTTCCTGGCCACACATATGGAGGACAGCTAATGTGGTTCCACTTTGCAAAAAGGGTGGTCAAGATGAACTAGGAATTTACAGACTGGTGAGTCTCACATCAGTGGTAGAGAAACAATTGGAGAAAATTTTGAAGGAGAAAATTAATATCTACTTGGAAAGGCATGGTTAATTAGGGATAGTCAACATGGCTTTGTTAGAGAGAGAGATTATGTCTAACAAATTTATTCAAATTTTTTTGAGAATGTAATCAAATGTGTGAATGAGGCGAGTTCAGTTGATGTAGTTTATCAGGATTTTAGCAAAGCCTTGGACAACATCCCACATGGGAGACAGATTGAGAAGGCACATGGAATTCAGGGAAACTCAGCAAGATGGATCAGGAACTGGTTTAGCAATAGGGCACAAGGGGTAGTAGTAGAAGGTTGTTTGAGTAACTGGAGACCTGTGTCCAGTGGTGTACTACAAGGATCAGTACTGGAATTTGGAGTACTTCTTCACATGTTTCTGAAGTCAGCAGAGTACATGATTGGGATAGTTAAGTAGGCATACATACATTTGCTTTCATCACTCGTGCATAGAATAAAAGAAGGTGGTAATGTTGGAGTTGTGCAGAGCATTGGTTAGGCCACAGCTGGGGTATTGTGAGCAGTTCTGGTCACCTCTCTGTAGCAAGGATGTGATAGCACTAAGGGGAGTACAAAAGAGGTTCACTGGATGTTGCCTGGAATGGAGCATTTGAATAATAAGGAGAGACTGGTTAGGCTTGGATTATTTTCTTTAGAGCAGAGAAGGCTGAGGAGGGAGGTGATGAGCTGTTTAAGATTATGAGGGATATAGACAGGGTGAGAAGGGTGAAACTTTCCCCTTGGTTGAGGGGTCAATCACAAGGAGGCATCTATTTTAGGGTAAGGCGCAACAGATTCAGAGTGGATTTGAAGAAAAAACTTTTTCATTCCAAGGGTGGTGGGATCTAGAATGCACTGCCTGGGAAGATAGTGGAGGCAGGAAACCTTACAACCTAATCATAACATTCAAGATTATGGGACAAGTACAGGAAAATGGGATTTGCATGTCTTTAGTGGTAATTCTTGTCAATGCAAACTTGATGGACCAATCTGCGTATGACTCTATGACAATACAGAAGGAGCCTGAGAGACTTCTTACTGTGTTTACCCCAGTCCAATGCCAGCATCTCCACATCATGACTATCATCGACACCGCAAACTGCCGGATCCAAGTGGAGAGGATCTCCAAGAAGATCGTGCATATCGACACAGACATCAAGTTTCTACAAAGATGCAAGAAAGCAGACAAGATACCAAAAAGGACTACAGATCACAAACTCACTCAGCTCAACCTATAACACAAACTACACTGAGGGATTTTGCTGTCGCACGTCTCTCACACTCCTCAACCACCTCATACACCAGCTTGACAGCAAACGCCGCATCCTGGAAACCAAGATAGAGTCCATATTCTCAACTTGCACTTAGGACGCAGACCAGCTGCAAAACTGGCAAGTAGATGAGACAAAGGAACTACACCATCTACATGCTCACCAAGAACAGGAAACTTGAGAAACTCAGCATCACCACCATCAGCAACCAAGCCTCCCCCGGCACCACAGTAGAAAACAGAACCACTACGGGGAAGTCCATTGTTAACTTGTCAGACTACACACTTCAATCAGATGAAATCGAAGTTCTCAGCTGAGGGCTCAATTTCTACCCCACCACCAAAATGGACCCCATCAGTCTCGCAGCGGACACAGAGGAATTCATCAGGCGAATGAGGCTGCGGGAGTTTTTCCACAAACCCCAAGAGGCCAACAGTGAATGAAACAACCAATGAACCGGAACAGCTGATATAGAGATCCGCAATGCAGCAACCGAAGAGGAAAGAGTCATATAAACATAGAACACAGAACAGTACCGTACAGGCCCTTCGATCCTCCATGTTATGCCAAGCAATGTCAAAAACTCAAGATCAAGCTATCCCACTCTCTATCATTCTGGAGTGCTCCATGTGCTATCCAGTAACCGCTTGAAAGTTCCAACTCCACTATCACAGCAGGCAGTGTATTCCAAACCCCAACCACTCTCTGAGTGAAGAATCTACCTCGGACATCCCTCCTATATCTCCCACCATGAACTTTATAGTTATGCCCCCCAGTAACATCCACCTGAGGAAATAGTCTCTGCACATCCACTCTATCAATCCCCCTCATCATCTTATAAACCTCTATTAAGTTGCCTCTCATCCTCCTCTGCTCTAAAGAGAAAAGCCTCAGCTCCCTCAACTTTTCCTCATAAGACCTACCCTCTAAACCAGGCAGCATCCTGGTAAATCTCCTCTGCACTCTCTCCAATGCTTCCACATCCTTCTTATAGTGAGGTGACCAGAACTGAACACAATATTCCAAATGTGGTCTCACCAACGTCCAGTATAGCTGCAGCATAACCCCACGGCCCTTAAACTCAAACCCTCTATTAATAAACGCTAACACATTATAAGCCTTCTCCCCTCACTTTCACCCCTGCTACTCAGGATCCCCCCCCCCCTCTGAATCAGTTTAAACCCCCCTGCATAGCCTTTGCAAATTTTCCCCCTAAGATATTGGTTCCCCTCTGATTCATCACTCTTGTAGAGGTCCCACCTTCCCCAGAATGAGCCCCAATTGCTCAAGAACCTGAACCCCTCCCTCCTGCACCATCCCCTCAGCCACGAGTTCAAACTTTAGGCTGTAAGAAAAGGACAAAAAATGTTGGCCTTGCTGTCAGACCTGATGAGATTTTCCAGCATTTTCTGTTTTTGAGCTAGTGATTTTCCTCCTTCCACAGTAATCCCTGCGCCTTGGGTGTGGTAATACTTACCCAGGTGTGATTGTCCTCCTCCTCCTCAATTTTGCATATTGAGAATTAACTCCTCCCTGTCACTGACAGTGTGACCAACTCTTCTGAAGGAACTGTACACAACTCTGGTGCGGCCGCACTTGGAGTACTGTGTGCAGTTCTGGTCCCCACATTACAGGAAGGATGTGGAGGCTTTGGAGAAGGTGCAGAGGAGGTTTACCAGGATGTTGCCTGGTATGGAGGGGAGGTCCTATGAGGAGAGGCTGAGGGATTTGGGGTTGTACCTCGGGTCAGTAGTTTCAGCTGGGGGAAGGGTAATTATGAGGCTATTAGGAGAGAATTAGGAAGCATTGGTTGGAATGGGAGATTACAGGGACTGGGAACATCCGAGATGTGGAGATTTTTCAAGGAGCAGCTATTGCGGGTCTGTGATAAGTATATCCCTGTCAGGCAAGGAGGATTTGGTAGGCCCAGGGAACCGTGGTGCACCAAAAAAGTTGATTCGTTGGTTAGGAAGAAAAAGGAGGCTTATGTTCGGATGAGGCTTGAGGGCTCAGGTAGTGCATTAGAAAGTTTTAGATTGGCTAGGAGGGAGTTGAAGAGGGAGTTAAGAAGGGCTAAAAGAGGGCATGAGATGATTTTGGCTGATAGGATTAAGGAGAACCCTAAGGCGTTTTACAGGTATGTCAAGAACAGAAGGTTGGTTAGGACAAGATTAGGGCCAGTTACAGACAGTAGAGGGAAGTTGTGTGTGGAACCGGAGGAGATTGGAGAGGCGTTGAACCAATATTTCTCTTCGGTGTTCACGCAAGGGGACAGGAATGTAGCTGAGGAGGACACTGGGGTGCAGGGGTGTGAAATAGATACTATTGCAGTTGATACGGGGGATGTGCTGGATATTTTAGAGGGATTGAAAATAGATAAGTCCCCTGGTCCAGATGGGATTTACCCTAGGATTCTTTAGGAGGCAAGAGGGGTGATTGCGGAGCCTCTGGCTCTGATCTTCAGGTCGTCGTTAGTCTCTGGTATAGTACCAGAAGATTGGAGGACAGCAAATGTTGTCCCATTGTTTAAGAAGGGGAGAAGGGACTTCCCTGGGAATTATAGACCGGTGAGTCTTACTTCTGTGGTGGGTAAGGTTTTGGAAAGGATTATTAGAGACAGGATTTATAGTTATTTGGAAAGTAATGAGTTGATTAGGGACAGTCAGCATGGTTTTGTAGCGGGTAGGTCATGCCTTACTAACCTTATCGAGTTCTTTGAGAAAGTGACCAAAGAGGTGGATAGGGGTAAGGCAGTTGATGTGGTGTATATGGATTTTAGCAAGGCGTTTGATAAGGTTCACCATGGTAGGCTTCTGCAGAAAATGCAGATGTATGGGATTGGGGGTGATCTAGGTAATTGGATCAGGAATTGGCTAGCAGATAGGAGATAGCAGTGGTGGTTGATGGGAAATGTTCATCATGGAGTTCGGTTACAAGTGGTGTGCCTCAGGGATCTGTTTTGGGGCCACTGCTGTTTGTAATTTTTATTAATGATCTGGATGAGGGTATAGTTGGGTGGATTAGTAAGTTTGCTGATGACACCAAAGTTGGAGGTGTGGTAGATTGTGAGGAAGGGTGTCATAGTTTGCAGGATGACTTAGAAAGGTTGCAGAGCTGGGCTGAGAGGTGGCGGATGGAGTTTAATGTGGAAAAGTGTGAGGTAATTCATTTCGGTAGGAATAACAGATGTGTTGAGTATAGGGCTAACGGGAGGACTTTGAATAGTGTGGAGGAGCAGAGGGATCTAGGTGTATGTGTACATAGATCCCTGAAAGTTGGGAATCAAGTAGATAAGGTTGTTAAGAAGGCATACGGAGTCTTGGCGTTTATTGGTAGGGGGATTGAATTTAGGAGTCGCAGCGTCATGATGCAACTGTACACATCTCTGGTGCGGCCGCACTTGGAGTTTTGTGTGCAGTTCTGGTCCCCACATTACAGGAAGGATGTAGAGGCTTTGGAGAGGGTGCAGAGGAGGTTTACCAGGATGTTGCCTGGTATGGAGGGGAGATCCTATGAGGAGAGACTGAGGGATTTGGGGTTGTTTTCGCTGGAAAGAAGGCGGCTAAGAGGGGATTTCATTGAAACATATAAGATGATTAGAGGTTTAGACAGGGTAGATAGTGATAGCCTTTTTCCTCTGATGGAGAAATCTAGCACGAGGGGGCACGATTTTAAATTAAGGGGGGGTAGTTATAGGACAGATGTCAGGGGTAGGTTCTTTACCCAGAGGGTGGTGAGGGACTGGAATGCCCTGCCAGCTGCAGTTGTAAATGCACCTAGTTTGGGGGCGTTTAAGAGATCTGTGGATAGGTTTATGGATGAAAAGGGATTGGTTTAGGCTAGTGGGTCATTGTTTTGTAACTGGTCGGCGCAACATCGTGGGCCGAAGGGCCTGTTCTGCGCTGTAATGTTCTATGTTCTATGTTTTCGCTGGAAAGAAGGAGGCTGCAAGGGGATCTTATTGAAACATATAAGATGATTAGAGGTTTAGATAGGGTGGATAGTAATAGCCTTTTTCCTCTGATGGAGAAATCTAGCACGAGGGGGCATGGCTTTAAATTAAGGGGTGGTAGTTATAGGACGGATGTCAGGGGTAGGTTCTTTACCCAGAGGGTGGTGAGGGATTGGAATGCCCTGCCTGCTGCAGTTGTAAATGCGCCTAGTTTGGGGGCATTTAAGAGATCCGTGGATAGGTTTATGGACAAAAAGAGATTGGTTTAGGTTAGTGGGTCATTGTTTTTGTAACTGGTCGGCGCAACATCGTGGGCCGAAGGGCCTGTTCTGCGCTGTAATGTTCATGGCTCTGTCCATTTGAGTGGCAACCTTCAGAGATCTGTGGATATGAACCCCAAGATCTCTCTGCTCCTCCACATTCCTCAGAGCCCTGCCATTGACCCTGTAATCCTCATTCAAGTTTGTCCTACCAAAATGAATCATCTCCCTGATACCAGGTTAAACTCCATCTGCCACTTTTCGGCCCAGCTCTGCATCCTATCAATGTCTCCTTGCAGCCTGCAAGAGCCCTCCACCTCATCCACTACTCCACCAATCTTGGTGTCATCAGCAAATTTACTAACCCACCCTTCAGCCCCCTCTTCCAAGTCATTGATAAAAATCACAAATAGCAGAGGACCCAGCACTGATCCCTGTGATACACTGCTGGTAACTGGCCTCCAGTCTGAATATTTTCCCTCCACCACCACCCTCTGTCTTCTGAGACATGATGAGACAAGATTCGCATTCTAATCAGTAATCTCTAAACTGTCTGTGCTTTATATGCTCTGTCTGAGGCCAGAACTCTTCATTCACCTGACGAAGAGGAGAACCTCGGAAGCTTGTGAGTTTACTATCAAATAAATCGGTTGGACTTAAACCTGATGTTGTCAGACTTCTTACTGTCTTCTCTGAGATAGCCAGTTACTTATCCAATCAGTCAAATTTCCTTCTATCCCACACCTCCTTACTTTCTTCATGAGCCTACCATGGGGAACCTTATCAAACACCTTACTAAAATCCATGTATACAACATCAACTGCTCTACCTTCATCTACACACTTAGTTACCTCCTCAAAGAATTCAATCAAATTTATGAGGCAGGACTTACCCCTCACGAAACCGTGCTGACTATCCTGGATTAAACAGCATCTTTCCAAATAGTCATAAATCCTATCTCTCAGGACCCTTTCCATTAACTTACCGACTACCGAAGTAAGACTAACTGGTCTATAATTACCAGGGTCATTCCTATTTCCTTTCTTGACGAGAGGAACAATATTTCGCCACTCTCCAGTCCTCTGGCACAATCCCCGTGGACAGCAAGGACCCAAAGATCAAAGCTAAAGGCTTTGCAATCTCATCACTTGCCTCCCAAAGTATCCTAGGATGTATCCCATCTGGCCCAGGGGACTTATCCACCCTCAGGTTTTTCAAAATTGCTAATACATCTTCCCTCAGAACATCTACCTCCTCTATCCTATCAGCCTGTATCACACACTCATCCTTAAAAACATGGCCCCTCTCCTTAGTGAACATGGACGAAAAGTATTCATTCAACGCCTCACCTATCTCTTCTGACTCCATGCACAAGTTCCCACTACTATCCTTGACTGGCCCTAACCTCACCCTGGTCATTCTTTTATTTCTCACATAAGAGTAAAAAGCCTTGGCGTTTTCCTTTATCCGACCCACCAAGGACATCTCATGCCCCCTTCTAGTCTCCTAAGCCCTTTCTTTAACTCATTCCTAGCCATCTTGTAACACTCAAGTGACCCAACTGAACCTTGTTTTTCATCCTTACATACACTTCCTTTTCCTTCTTGACAAGACATTCACCCTCCTTCATGAACCATGGTTCCCTCACATGGCCATTTCCTCCCTGCCTGACAGGGACATACCTATCAAGGACACACAGTATTTGTTCCTTGAAAAAGCTTTTCGTTTGTGCCCATACTGGACAGTTTCTGTTCCCATTTTATGCTCCCTACTTCTTGCCTAATCGCATCATAATTACCCCTGTGCCAATTATAAACCTTGTCCTGCCATGTGACCCTAACCCTCTCCATTGCAATAATGAAAGACACCAAACTGTGGTCACTATCTCCAAAGTGCTCTCCCACAAACAAATCTAACACTTGGCCCGGTTCACTACCCAGTACCAAATCCAATGGGGCCCCACCTCTTGTCGGTTTATCCACATATTGTGTCAGGAAACCCTCCTGAACACACAAAGTGTCCCATCTGAACTATTTGACCTATAAAGGTTCCAATCAATATTTGGAAAGTTAAAGTCACCCATGATAACTTCCTTGTGACCTCCACACCCATCCAGTGGAAGGTGGAGCTGAGCCACGACAGATCAGCCATGATCTTATTGAATGGTGGGGCAGGCTCGAAGGGCCAGATGGTCTACTCCTGCTCCTATTTCTTATGTTCTTATAACCTGCTTTGCCATTTCCTCCTCCACATCTCTATTACTATTTGGGGGCCTGTAGAAAACTCCTAACAACGTGACCGATCCTTTCCTATTTCTAACTTCAGCCCATATTACCTCCAGCCCAGTTCGCCCTTGAAATGCCTTTCAGCAGTCGTTAAACTATCCTTGAATTGGACTCCTCCGGAAGGCTGCTGCCCTTGACTTGACATGTATGCCCAAACCATCAGGAGGTGCGTTAACACCAGATTCATCAGCCGCACTCACAAGACAGCTCCGAATATCACCCAAGCACAACGCAACGCCATCCACGCTCTCAAGACCAACCACAACATTATCATGAAACCAGCAGATAAAGGAGGGACCATCGTCATACTGAACAGAACAGACGACTGCAAAGAAGTGTACTGACAACTAAACAACGGGGAACACTACAGACAATTACCTGCAAATTACCGCAGGTAATTTGAACACACCTGTCAACTCAACGGACTGATCAAGACATTTGATCTGGACAAAGAACAAAGAACAACACAGCACGGGAAACAGGCCCTTCGGCCCAACGAGCCCACGCCGCCATTTTAACAATGTGTTTTTCCTCCTCCACCCTTGACCCATGTCTATGCTTATGGTACCCCCATTGGAAACCAGATTGAGGGGAGAATAATTTAGGGACAATTTGTTACATCAATCAGCCTAAGAGCACAATTTTGGGGTGTGGGAGGAAACCAGAGCACCAGGAGGAAACCCACGCAAGCACGGGGAGAATGCGCAAACTCCCACAGACACTGGCCCAAATCCATGTATCTGCACAGCAATCAGTGATAGTCACTGAGCTGTCGTGGTGCCCACCAGCTGGTCCAGTTTAAGCGTACACTAACGACGCGAAGTACTAGGCCACTCTCGAAACATCCAAGAGCAGCCCACACACGACCCACTGTGTGTATGCCCCTCATTAGATAACAAGGTGGACCGACGCACCTTGACCTTCAGAGCACCCTCCATGTCTCGTCCCACGTACTCCCCACGTTGAAGATCTCTACTGCCTCCCAAAGATACACAAGGCAAACACACCCGGCTGTCCCATCTTATCGGGCAATGGGACACTGTGTGAGAACCTCTCCGGCAACATCGAGGGCATAAGAACATAAGAAATAGGAGCAGGAGTAGGCCATCTAGCCCCTCAAGCCTGTCCCGCCATTCAATAAGATCATGGCTGATCTGTCGTGGCTCAGTTCCACATTCCCGTCCTCTCCCCATAACCCTTAATTCCCTCGCTTATCAAAAACCTATCAATCCGCGTCTTAAAAATATTTAGCGAGGTAGCCTCCACTACTTCAACAGGCAGAGAATTCCAGAGATTCACCACCCTTTGAGTGAAGAAATTCCTCCTCAACTCCGTTCTAAACCCTTTATCTTGAGGCTGTGCCCCCTAGTCCTACTGTCCTTTCTGAGCGGGAAGAGTCTCTCCACCTCTATCCTATCCATCCCATTTATCATCTTATATGTCTCAATGAGATCTCCCCTCATTCTTCTAAACTCTAACGAGCACAAGCCTAGTTTATTCAGCCTCTCCTCATAGCTCAACCCCCTCAACTCCGGTATCAGCCTAGTAAACCTCCTCTGCACTCCCTCCAGGGCCAAAATATCCTTGCGTAAGTGCGGCGACCAAAACTGCACACAGTACTCCAGCTGCGGCCTCACCAATGCTCTATACAGCTGCAGCAAGATCTCCCTACTTTTATATCCTGAAACCCATTGTACAAAGAACCCCCAGCTTTTGTCGCGACACTACAGACTTCCTACAGAAACTCAGCACACACGGCACAGTTGAACCAGGGACACTCCTTGTCACAACGGATGCCTCAGTGCTCTACACCAACATCCCCCACGACGATGCCATTGCTGCAACTGCCTCAGTACTCAATGTCGACAACTGCCAGTTTCCAAATGCAATTTTACAACTCATCCGCTTTATCCTGGACCACAATGTCTTCACCTTCAACAACCTGTTCTTCATCCAAACACACAGAACAGCCATGGGGACCAAACTCACACCTCAATATGTCAACATCTTCTTGCACAGGTTCGAACAAGACTTCTTCACTGCAAAGGACCTTCAACAGATGCTGTACACTGGATACATCGATGACATTTTCTTCCTTTGGACTCATGATGAACAATCACTGAAGCAACTTTATGATGATATCAACAAGTTCCATCCCACCAAACTCACCGTGACCTACCTTCTGGGATCATTTGCATTCTTGGACAGATGCATCTCCATTGAGAATGATCATCTCAGCACCTCACTGTACCGCAAGCCCAGGGATAACCTCACGATGCTCCACTTCTCCAGCTTCCACCCTAAACCATTAAGGAAACCATCCCGACAGACAAGTCCTTCGTATACACAGAATCTACTCAGATGAGGAGGATTGCAACAGACACCTCCAGACGCTGAAAGATGCCCTCATACAAACAGGATATGGCGCTCAACTCATCAATCGAGAGTTCTGACATGCTATAGCAAAAAACTGCACCGACCTCCTCAGAAGACAAACACAGGACACGGTGGACAGAGTACCCTTCGTAGTCCAGTACTTCCCTGGAGCAGAGGAGCTACAACATCTTCTCTGGAGTCTTCAACATGTCATTGATGAAGACAAACATCTTGGCAAGGCCATCACCACAATCCCACTTCTTGCCTTCAAACAACTGCACAACCTCAAACAGACCATTGTCCACTGCAAACTAGGTAAAAAGTCTGACAACACCAGGTTTTAGTCCAACCGATTTATTTGATAATATTCTCACAAGCAAGCAAGCTTTTGAGGTTACCCTCTTCGTCAGGTGAATGGAGAGTTCTGGCCTCAGACAGAGCATATAAAGCACAGACAGTTTAGAGATTGCTGATTAGAATGCGAATCCTTACACCTAACCTGCTGTTCAAGTCTTAAAGTGACTGATAATGTGAGTGGAAGGAGCACTGATCACAGTTTAAAGAGATGTGTATTGTCTCCAGACAGTACAGTAAGTGAGGCTTTGCAAACCCAGGCAAGTCACGGGGGTTACAGATAGTGCGACATGAACCCAAGATCCCTGTTGAGACCGTCCTCATGTGTGCGGAACTTGGCTATCAGTCTCTGTTCAGCGACTCTGCGCTGTCGTGTGTCGTGAAGGCCGCCTGGTGCTGTCAGACTTTTTACTGTGTTTACGCCAGTCCAACACCGGCATACCCACATCATCACTGCAAACTACCCAGCCTTCAGGAGAACAGTGATCATAACAGCACACAACCCTGCCACAGCAACCTCTGCAAGATGTGCCAGATCATTGACACAGATGCCATCATCTCACGTGAGAACACCATCCACCAGGTATACAGTACATACACTTGCAACTCGGCCAATGTTGTCTACCTGATACGCTGCAGGAAAGGATGTCCCAAAGCATGATAAATTGGGGAGACCATGCAGATGCTACAACAACTGATGAATGAACATCGCTCGACAATCACCAGGCAAGAGCGTTCTCTTCTTATTGGGGGAATACTCCAGCAGTAATGGGCTTTTGGCCTCTGATCTTCGGGTAAGCGTTCTCCAAGGCGGCCTTCACGACACACGACAGCGCAGAGTCGCTGAGCAGAGACTGATATCCAAGTTCCACACATGAGGACGGCCTCAACCGGGATCTTGAGTTCATGTCGCACTATCTGTAACCCCCATGACTTGCCTGGACTTGCAAAATCTCACTAACTGTCCTGTCTGGAGACAATACACATCTCCTTAACCTAAGCTTAATGTTATCTCCACTCACATTGTCTGCACCTTTAAGACTTGATTACCTGTAAAGACTCACATTCCAATCATTATTCTGTAAATTGAGTTTGTGTCTTTCTGCCCTGTTTGTCAATAGAACTCCCCATTCGCCTGATGAAGGAGCAGTGCTCCAAAGCTAGTGGCTTTTGCTACCAAATAAATCTGTTGGACTTTAACCTGGTGTTGTGAGACGTCTTACTGTGTTTACCCCAGTCCAACCCCGGCATCTCCACATCAAGAATACAGGAGGAGGCCATTCATTTCCTCCAGCCTACTCCATCATCCTATCACATCATGGCTGATCTGTAAGTTTACCCCATTTACCCCACCATGGTTCTGAATCTTAGTTAGAAATTCAAAAATCTCACGTTTTAAAATGGTCAACTGATCCCAGCTTTTTGGGTGAGAAAGCTGCAGGTTTACACTTTGTGTGAAGAAATACTTCCTCGTTTTGTCCCTGAACAGCCTAGCTCTGATTTTCAAGCAAAGTTTCCTTGTTGCAGACTCCACATCAGAGGAAATCATTTCTCTCTATCTACCCTATCAAAGCCTTTAATCGTCTTAAAATCACATGAACTGGATCACCCTTAATCTTCCAAATGCAAACTTAGTCTACGCAACCTGTCCACATCAGTAAATGCATTTAACCCTGGTGTGATTTGGTGATTCTGCATTGCGCTCCACCACCCCACTTCCCCGACACAAACCCCCTCCCATCCCCCCACAATAGTCGCCCCACCCTGAGAACGCCCCATCCACAGTGTTCCCCCACCTATAATAAACTCCACAACAGCCCCCTTCCCACAATACACCCCAATATAATCTTACTTTTAGCTTTCCAGTCACGTTGAGAAATGGGACTAACATCCCATCACTCTTTTTAGTTTTGTTTTGTACCTGCCCACTAGTTTTTAGTGATTTCTGTCAGAACATAAAAGAAACGAACACAAGAGATGGGAGAACTAGACCACATGGTTCTTAGAGAGTACTCCACTATTCAGTAAGCTCATGGCTGATCTTTAGTGTTAATTTCATTCTGACACCCGCTGCATTATTCCCTGAAATTCCAAAATTCTGTCAATCCCAGCCCCGATTGTATTCCACCTTCTGGAATTTTGAGGGAAGAGATTTCTCATTGTCCTGAGACTGAGTCTGTGTTTTAGATTCCCCAACCAATTGAAACAATCACTCAGCATCTTTAGAATTTTATAAATTTCAATTAGATCATCTCTCATTCTCACCAGAGAATATCTGTTAGGCCGAACCCCAAAGAGTATTGGCCCAATATACTCCGCCTCTGCTCCCAGGGACCAATCTGGTGAACCTTCACTGTACCATCTCCAATACAAGTGCATCACTTCTTAAATATGGAGACCAAAACTGCACGCAGTGGGTGTGAGTTTGATCCAAGTTCCCATGCCAGCAGGAATACCAGAATATTTCCCGCTGGCGTTAGCGGCAGCTGAGGTGGGATTCTCCCACTTGAACAATGCAAACTTCTGGAAAACACCTTCACCAGCCTGACTGTTCAGAGATCCGGGCACCATTTCTGAAAGGCACTCGGATCTCCGTGCTGACAAATAGGCTCCTCTAACATGGCTCCAGTGCCCGGGGAGTACAAGCAACTCGTCAGAGGGGCAGAAGGGCATCGTCCACCCCGCCCTCCACACTCCGCAGGCATGAGGGTGAACACCCCCCACCTCCCCAGCCCCCCTTGAAGTGGGCTGGTCACTTTAATCTCCACATATCTGGACAGCTAGCAGATTTCCAAATTCTAGCAACACTCCATTCTATAGAAGGGAATCCCTTTTCTCTTTCAGAAGCTGCAGGTGTGAGAAGACCCCTTTCAAGTCCTTTGGCTGATAGGAGAAGTCACTTTCACTGGGGTGGTGGGGGAATCCCTTCTCCACAACTGCTTACTCTGCCTACTTTTTTTAACAATGCTTTTATTCTAAAAAGCATAAATCCATAAATCCTTGGAAAGTCTTTGAAGTCCTTGGAAATCCTTTGAAGTACTTTGCTTTTCTCAGAAAACCTTTGCTTTCATTCAGTTTCACAGTGCAGTCTAACAAGCCTTTGATTGACGGATTAATGGTTTTCAAACAGCACTTTAACCAGGTGTTCTTACTGGAGACTTCTCACTGTTTCAAACAGCATGCAATGTTTACCTTTCCCTTCATGGTTAAATGCATCTGAATAACTCCCCCCCCCCCCCCCTACCCACCACTGTTCCTAACCTTATTGTTTATACAAAAGACCAACTGAGAGCACTTAGCTACTTTGAGGTTGCCTGCAGTTGTGAACCTTTAGCCAAGCTTACCCAATCCCCAGGTCCCTCAACATAGAACATAGAACCCTAACATAGAACCCTACAGTGCAGAAACAGGCCCTTCGGCCCATCGAGTCTGCACCGAACACAATCCCACCCAGACCCTATCCCCATATCCCTACACATTTACCTGCTAATCCCTCTAACCTACACATCCCAGGACACTAAGGGGCAATTTTAGCATAGCCAATGAACCGAACCCGCACATCTTTGGACTGTGGGAGGAAACCGGAGCACCCGGAGAAACCCACGCAGACACGAGGAGAATGTGCAAACTCCACACAGGCAGTGACCCGAGCCGGGAATCGAACCCAGGACCCTGGAGCTGTGAAGCAGCAGTGCTAACCACTGTGCTACCGTGCCGTGCGGGAGGTCCCTCGGGGGATCCTCCCACCGCAGCCTGACAGCAGCAGAGGGGCACTGCACTTACTTCCTTCAAACCCCTCTTGGGGTCCAACGCTCCAGGTTAACGATGCCCATGACTGACCAGCACCAAAGCCCACCCAGTGCACCCCCTGTTGGGGAGGCAGGTGAACAGCAGGAGGGTTTTGTATCAGGCTTCGAGCCCACTAATTACATTCAAATTACAACTTTTGAATAATAATCACTCTGGATGGGAACCTGACTGGGGCCAGCAGGGCTACATCAGGCGAATTCACCCTGTGCGAGTCCTGATTTAGCCCCAACACCTGATTCAGCGGTTGTCGTGATTCTGGCCAGTGGCAAATGGGGCCAGAGAATCCCAGCCAGTATTCCAGATGTAGTCTCACCAAAACCCTGTAAAATTGCAGCAAGACATCTTTATTCCTATATTCCATTCCCATTGCAATAAAGATCAACATGCCTTTCTAATTGCTTGCTGCACCAACATGATAACTTTGTGTTCCTTGTACAAATACACCCAACAGGGGTTGCACTGGGTGGGCTTTGGTGCTGGTCAGTCTTGGGCATCGTTAACCTGGTGCGTTGGACCCCAAGAGGGGATTCAACACTTACAACGTTCCTAACTTTTAAAAAATATTCTGCTTTTTAATTATCAAAGTGAATAATGTCACACTTCCCTGCGTTATAATCCATCTGCCAATCTGTTGCCACAAACTTACCCTCTTTTGGCAGCGCTTCTGGGACCTCCTTGCTCCTTACCTTCCCACCTTGTTTGGTTTGATCCACAAATTTAGGTAAATTATTCTGTCTCTTCACCAAAGTCATTAGCTGGAGTCAATGGGAATCCGGGAGAAACTCTCTCCTGGCTGGAAGCACAAAGGAACCACTGATTCCCGACATTGCCATTCAGTCCATCAGATCCACATCAGCTCTTCAAAAGAGCATCCCACCTCGATCCTCCTCTCCACCCGATCTCCAAAACCCCACACATTTACCATTACCAATCCACTTAAACTATGCAGCTTCAGACACTAAGGTGCAAATAACCACGGCCAATCCATTGAACCTGGACATCTTTAGAAGATGGGAAGAAACTGGGGCACCCAGAGGGAATCCATACTGACACAGGGAGAATGTACAAACTCCACACAGTCACCCAAGGCCTAAACCAAATGTGGGTCCCTGGCATTATGAGGCAGCAGTACTAATCACTGCTCCACTAAAGATATCTGTGATTGGTAGAGGTCAATTATCTCAATCCTGAAACATCAGCTCAGGAGTTTCTCGGTAACCTGGGCCCAACCACCTTCAGCTGCTCCATCAGTAACCTTCCTTCCAGTGTAAGGGCAGAAATGAGGATATTCTCTAATGATTACATAACGTGCAGCACCATTCACAATGGTTCACATACTAAAGCAGATTTTGTCCAAATGCAGCAAGACCTGGACAACATTCAAGTTTGAGCTGATAAGTGGCAGGCAACATTTGCAATACATAACTGCCAACAGTGACCATCTCCAACAAGAAAGAATGTCTTCCTGACATTCAATATCATTACCATCGCCGGATCCCCCACTATCAAAACCTTGGGGGTTACCACTGGCCAGAAATTGAACTGGCCCAGCTTTATAAAAACTGTGGCTACAAGAGAACATAAGAAATAGGAGCAGGAGTCGGCCATCTAGCCCTTCGAGCCTGCCCCGCCATTCAATAAGATCATGGCTGATCTGAAGTGGCTCAGTTCCACTTTCCCACTTTCTCCCCATAAACCTTAATTCCCCTGTCTATCAAAAATCTATCTACCCGTGACTTAAATATGTTTAACGAGGCAGCCTCCACCATTTCAACAGGCAGAGAATTCCAGAGATTCACCACCCTTTGAGTGAAGAAGTTCCTCCTCAATCCTGATCTAAGCTGCTCCCCCCTTATCTTGAGGCTGTGCCCTCTAGTCCTGCTACCCTTTTTAAGTGGGAAGAATCTCTCTACCTCTACCCTATCCGTCCCTTTCATTATCTTATACGTCTCTATAAGATCCCCCCTCATCCTTCTAAACTCCAACGAGTACAGACCCAGTCTATTTAGTCTCTCTTCATAGTCCAACCCCCTCATCTCCGGTATCAGCCTAGTGAACCTCCTCTGCACTCCCTCCAAGGCCAAAATATCCTTGCGCAAGTGCGGCGACCAAAACTGCACATAGTACTCCAGCTGCGGCCTTACCAGTGCCCTGTACAGTTGCAGCAAGACCTCCCTGCTTTTATATTCTATCCCCCTCGCTATAAAGGCCAGCATTCCATTTGCCTTCTTGATCACCTGCTGCACCTGCAGACTGGGTTTTTGCGACTCATGCACAAGGACCCCCAGGTCCCTCTGCACCGTAGCCTGCTGCAGCTTTTCGCCCTTTAAATAGTAATCCCTCCTACTATTATTCCTGCCAAAGTGGATAACCTCACACTTGCTAACATTGTACTCCATCTGCCAGGTCCTCGCCCACTCGCTCAGCCTATCCAGATCCCTCTGCAGACTTTCCATACCTTCCGCACAATTTGCTTTTCCACTCATCTTTGTGTCATCAGCAAATTTCGACACCCTGCACTCAGCCTCCTCCTCCAGATCATCTATATAAATGGTAAATAGCTGAGGCCCCAGCACCGATCCCTGCGGCACTCCACTAGTCACCAACCGCCAATCAGAATAGCACCCATTGATACCAACTCTCTGCCTAGACAGCCAATCCTCTATCCACGCTAACACCTTACTCCCAACTCCATGCCCCCTAACCTTGTTCTGCGCTGTAATGTTCTATGTTCTATGAACCTCATCAAATGCCTTCTGAAAATCGAGAAACACCACATCCACCGGTTCCCCTCTGTCTACCGCACTAGTCACATCCTCATAGAATTCCAATAAATTTGTCAAACACGACTTCCCCTTAACGAATCCGTGCTGCGTCTGCTCTATCAAATAATTCTTCTCTAGGTGCCTCTCTACTTCTTCTTTGATGACGGATTCCAGCATTTTTCCAACAACAGACGTTATATTAATCGGCCTATAATTCCCTGTCTTTTGCTACCTTTTTTAAACAGCGGCGTAACATTAGCCAATGTAATAGAAGTAATCAATGTCTGGTCCGCGAAACAATGCCTCCTAGATCACAGAATGTTAACAGGGCACTCAATACAATCCAAAAACACATTAAAGATTCTTCAACACTAAAACTTACAAAGCCCTATTTGCGTATGTACCAGAGGTGCTTAATGAGTACTTTGCATCAGTATTCACAGTGGAAGCTGATTTGGGAGATCTTGCTATGGACTTGCAGCAGGTGGAAAAGATTGAGTACGTGGACATTAAGGAGGAGGATGTGTTAGAACTTTTGAATTCTATCAAGGTAGATAAGTCGCCGGGACCAGATGGGATGTACCCCAGGATACTGTGGGAGGCCAGGGAAGTGATTGCAGAGCCCTTGGCGATGATCTTTGCGTCGTCAATGGAGACGGGAGAGGTTCCGGAAGATTGGAGGATTGCGGATGTAGTCCCTATTTTCAAGAAAGGGAACAGAGATAGCCCGGGAAATTACCGCCCGGTGAGTCTGACCTCAGTGGTTGGTAAGCTGATGGAGAGGCTTCTGAGGGACAAGATTTACGACCATTTGGAGAGGTTTGACATGATCAGGAATAGTCAGCATGGATTTGTCAAGGGCAGGTCGTGCCTTACGAGCCTAGTTGAGTTCTTCGATAATGTGACTGAACACATTGACGAAGGAAGTGCCGTGGACGTAGTGTACATGGACTTCAGCAAGGCTTTTGATAAGGTCCCCCATGCAAGACTTCTTGAGAAGGTGAGAGGGCATGGGATCCAAGGGCCTTTGGCCTTGTGGATCCAGAACTGGCTTGCCTGCAGAAGGCAGAGAGTGGTTGTGGATGGGTCTTTTTCGGAATGGAGGTCAGTCACCAGTGGGGTGCCCCAGGGATCTGTTCTGGGACCCTTGTTGTTTGTCATTTTCATAAATGACCTGGATGAGGAAGTGGAGGGATGGGTTAGCAAGTTCGCTGATGACACGAAGGTCGGCGGTGTTGTGGATGGTCTGGAAGGATGGCAAAAGTTGCAGCAGGACATAGATAGGATGCAGGAATGGGCGGAGAAGTGGCAGATGGACTTCAACGCGGATAAATGTGTAGTAGTCCATTTCGGCAGAACCAACGGGATGAACGAGTACACTATTAAGGGCAGGGGTCTTAGTAGCGTTGAAGAGCAGAAGGATCTCGGGGTCCGGGTTCACAGGACTCTTAAATCGGCCTCGCAGGTGGAGGAGGTGGTCAAGAAGGCGTATGGTGTACTGGCCTTCATTAATCGAGGGATTGAGTTTAGGAGTCGGGAGGTAATGCTGCAACTTTACAGGACCCTCGTCAGGCCTCATTTGGAGTACTGTGCGCAGTTCTGGTCGCCTCACTATAGGAAAGACGTAGAAGCTATTGAAAGGGTGCAGAGGAGATTTACAAGGATGTTGCCTGGACTGGGAGGCATGCCTTATGAAGATAGGTTGAGGGAGCTGGGACTCTTTTCCCTGGAGAGGCGAAGGTTGAGAGGCGACCTGATAGAAGTTTATAAAATGTTGAGAGGAATAGATAGGGTGGACTCTCAGAGGCTATTTCCCCGAGTTGAAATGGTCGCTACGAGAGGACACAGATTTAAGGTGCGGGGAGGGAAGTACAGAGGTGATGTTAGGGGTAAGTTTTTCACTCAGAGGGTGGTGAGTGAATGGAATCGGCTGCCGTCGTCAGTGGTGGAGGCGAACTCGCTGGGGTCTTTTAAAAGACTTCTGGATGAGTATATGGGGTTTAATGGGATTGGGGGTTATAGATAGGTCTATAGATTGGTGGGGTTGATGCGATCGGCGCAACTCGAGGGCCGAAGGGCCTGTTTGTGCTGTAATGTTCTATGTTCTATAAGCAAACAAGGTGATAAAAGCCCTATTTGCGTACATAAACAAAGGTATACGTGCCAAACTGCACAAGCAAGTAAATAAAGGTGATGCACAGTAACTCACGTAATCGCGTGAAGTACTCAGGAACAGTGCGTGAACACTCTCAGGACTGTCATTGATCGGATATCAGAGCAGAGGAATGAGCCTGATCAACTCATTCCTCAGCCTTTAAAAAGGGGGATTCCCATTGTCTCGGTGGACGCTCAACCATGGGATAAGCGCCATCGCCCGGTCGTTATCGGGACAACGTGTTGGTCCTTCACTGAGACTGAAATGGGCTCCCCAGTCGTTGGAAGGATGAAGGCACAGTCCTGATGGTAAATATACGTAACTCTTCTTCTTAATACCGTCTGTAGACTGTAATTGTAGCTGTTCTTCTGTTTGAGTGCTTAATACTGTATGTTTAATGTAATTGTATACCATAGATAAATAAGGATAGATAAGTAAGGATAAATAAAGGTACGAAGTGTGAACCTAATCTTGTTGTATATCGAATCATTCTCTCACTCTCTTGAGTCTCCTACAAAATTATAACTTTCGTACCATAACAGCCATTTTCCAGTCTTCCAGCACTTCCCCGGAATCCAGCGAAGTTTGGTAAATAATCACCAAGGCATCCACTATCACCTCTGCCATTTCCTTCAGAACCCTGGGATGCATTCCATCCGGTCCTGGGGACTTGTCCACCATCAGTCCCGGTAGTCGATCAAGCACTACCTCTCTCGTGACAGTTATCGCATTCAGGCCCTCAACTCCTACCATCCTTCTATTTTTAATATCCGGCAAACTATTCGCGTCCTCCTCTGTGAAGACCGAGGCAAAAAACTTATTTAAGGCCTCAGCCATTTCCTCATCTCCCACCACTAAATTCCCCCCTCTCATCCTCTAAGGGATTCACTCTAGCCAGCTTCGTCCTCTTTATATATTTGTAAAAACTCTTACTGTCCTTTTTTATATTTAGTGCTAGTTTAGCTTCATATCCTTCCTTTCTTTATCAACTTCTTAGTCATTCTTTGTTGATTTTTAAACCTCTCCCAATCTTCTACGCTTCAGCTTTTAATTTAATATTCTCCTTTATTTCCTTCGATAACCACGGCTGATTATCCCTTCTCCTACATTCCTTCTTTACCATTGGAATATATTTCTGCTGAGCACCGAAAAAGATCTCCTTAAAGATCCTCCACTGTTCCTCAGCTGTCTTACCAACCAATCTGCGCCCCCAATCTATATTTGCCAATTCCTCTCTCATCCTATTGTACTCCCCTCTGTTCAGAGGACACAGGTCCGGGACCCTACTTTCTCATCCTCCATCTGCATCAAAAACTCAACCATACAATGATCGCTCGTCCCAAGAGGATCCCTCACAACAAGATCCCTAATTCTACCTGCCTCGTTACACAACACCAGATCTAAGATAGCTCGCTCCCTTGTCGGTTCTGTCACACACTGTTCAAGGAGACTATCCCAGCAGCATTCCAAGAACCTGAGTTGCTTGTGCATTGTAAGTGATAGAGCAGGTCAGGGGCTGGAAATTCTGTGTAGAGCAACTCATTTCCTGACTCCCAAAGCCTGTCTACCACTTACAGTGCACAAGACAGGGGTGTGATAGAATACTCCCCAGTTTCCTGAATGGGTGCAGCTCTAACAACACTCAAGAATCTCAACACCATCCAGCACAAAGCAACATGTTGATTGACACCCCTTCCTCCATCTTCAACATCCACTTCCTCAACCACCGACATACAGTGGCAGCAGTGTGTACTATCTATAAGATGTACTGCAGCAAGACACCTTCAACAGCACCATCCAAACCCATCCTGACTTGGAAATATATTGCCATTCATCCACTGTTGCTGGGGTCAAAATCTAGTAACTCCCTCACAAATAGGACCATGGGTGCAGACTGTAAATAGTTGATGCCCCAGCACTGATCCTTGTGACAGAATACTGTTCACTGCCTGACATCTTGAATTAGCCCCATTTATGGCCATTCTCTATTTTCTATCTATTAACCGATTGTACATATATGCTAATGTATTGGGGCCGATTTTACCAAACATTCGCACCCGAAATCATGCTAATTTCGGGCGTTGGGCCTGTAACACGATCTGCACCCGAAACTAAGCAGATGGTGTCTTTACTGACACCCGATTTGGGTGCGGATCCAGTCTGCACCCCAATCAGGCGGCGCGGCAATTTAAATGCATTAACATACATTTAAATCAACTTAATGAACCCATCTCTACCGCCAAATCCCATTTTACTGTCTTTGGATCCGTTCTGGATCCGTGCTGTTACCAAACTGCAGAATAAAAACCCAAAGCGGATTCCTATTCTGCAAGGGAACCTCTGAAGCCCATTCTCCTCGAACACCCTTCGCAGACCCCCCACTAACCACCCCGGCAGACCCGCCCCCACGTGATCCGAAGCCCTGGAAGGCAGAACGCCCCCCTCCCCATGCAGACAGCCACCTGCCCCGGTCGGACACACCCTGTGGAGATGCCGGTGTTGGACTGGGGTAAACACAGTAAGAAGTCTCACAACACCAGGTTAAAGCCCTGTTGGACTGGTGTTGTGAGACTTCTTACTGCACTCATTGGACAGCCTGCAGCACCTTCCTAACCTTCTGCTGGCGTCTGCTGGTGGAGCGGAGCGGGCTCTGATGGATCTCTGGTTTTGGTTGGTGTGGGGGTTAGAGAGAGATTCTCCCAGGTCACCCCAGCCCCCCTGCAAAGCGCGGACCAGACCGGAGCTGGCAAAAAGCGTACAGGCGTGCCGGAATGGGAATTCCGGGCTCGGATCCGTTTTACATCCGGACCCGGCACTTAGCCTCTGATTGGTAAAATCTGGCCCATTATTTCCAATTCCATGGGCCCTGATCTTGCCTATTAATCTTGGGTGTGGTACTCTATTGAATGCATTCTGGAAATCCAGATATACTACACTGATGGTTCCATTGCTGATAGAAAGCTGTTTAACAGATAGGTAACAAAGTGATGGCAAAAATGGGACTAGTCAGTGACTAGTGAGATCTATGCTAGGACCTCAACTGTTCACATTATATACTAATAATTTGGAAGAGGAACTAAATGTATTATCTCCAAATCTGTAGATGATACAAAGTTGGGTTGGTGGGTGGGCTGTGAGGAGGATGCAGAGATGCTTCAGTGTGATGTGGGCAGGATGAATGTGTCGACATATACATGGTGGATGCAGTATAATGTGAGATTATCCATTTTGATATCAATAATAGGAAGACAGGTAAATTGAGAGAGATGGAAACTCAGCGAGACCTTGGTGTCCTCGTGTATGAGTCACTGAAAGTGCACAGGTACAGCAGGCAGTAAAGAAAGCAAATGCTATGTTGCTCTTCATAATGAGAGGATTTGAGTATAGGGATAGGGATGTTTTGCTGCAATTGTACAGGGTGTTGGTGAAGCCACACCTGGAGTATTGTGTGCTGTTCTGGTCTCCTTAGCTAAGGAAGGATGTCTTTACCATACAAGTAGTACAGCAAAGGTTTACCAGGTGATTCCTGGGATGGCAGGTTTGTCATATGAGGAGAGACTAAATCGGTTAGGATTATATTCACTGGAGTTTAAAGGAGTGAGAGGGGATTTCATAGCAACTTATAAAACTCTAAAAGGGTTAGATAGGGTAGATTCAGAAAGAATGTTCTCAATGTTGGGGGAATCCAGAACGAGGGATCATAGCTTGAGAATAAAGGGGTAAATCTTTTAGAACTAAGATGAGGAGAAATTTCTTCACCCAGAGAGTGGTAAATGCGTGGTATTCACTATCACAGAAAGTAGTTGAGGCCAAAATGTTGTGTGATATCAAGATGAAATTAGATATAGCTCTTGGGGCTAAAGGGATCAGAAGATATGGGGGAAGGGGGATCAGGATATTGAATTTGACGATCAGCCATGATCAATACGAATGGCGGAGCAGGCTCGAAAGACTGAATGGCCTACTGCTGCTTCTGGTTTCTGTGTTTCGTCTATCTATCCTATTAGTTATACCTCAAAAAAATTCATAAGTCAATCATTATTTCCCTTTGTAAAACTATGCTGACTTGTTCTACTCATTATATACTTTTCTAAGTGCACTATTAATGCTTCTTGAATAATAAATTCTAGCAACAACTGACATGAGGCTAATTGGCCTGTAGAATAGAACATAGAACATTACAGCGCAGAACAGGCCCTTCGGCTCACGATGTTGCGCCGACCAGTTAAAAATGACCCTCTAACCTAAACCAAACCCTTTCTATCCATAAACCTATCCACGGATCTCTTAAACGCCCCCAAACTAGGCGCATTTACAACTGCAGCAGGCAGGGCATTCCAATCCCTCACCACCCTCTGGGTAAAGAACCTACCCCTGACATCTGTCCTATAACTACCACCCCTTAATTTAAAGCTATGGCCCCTCGTGCTAGATTTCTCCATCAGAGGAAAAAGGCTATCACTGTCCACCCTATCTAAACCTCTAATCATCTTATATGTTTCAATAAGGTCCCCTCTTAGCCGCCTTCTTTCTAACGAAAATAACCTCAAATCCCTCCATACCAGGCAACATCCTGGTAAACCTCCTCTGCACCCTCTCCAAACCCTCCACATCCTTCCTATAAAGTGGGGACCAGAACTGCACACAATACTCCAAGTGCGGCCGCACCAGAGTTGTGTACAGTTGCAACATGACGCTGCAGCTCCTAAATTCAATCCCCCTACCAATAAACACCAAGACACCGTATGCCTTCCTAACAACCCTATCTACTTGATTCCCAACTTTCAGGGATCTATGTACACATACACCTAGATCCCTCTGTTCATCAACACTATTCAGAGTCCTACCGTTAGCCCTATATTCTACACATCTGTTATTCCTGCCAAAGTGAATTATCTCACACTTTTCCACATTAAACTCCATCCGCCACCTCTCGGCCCAGCTCTGCAACTTGTCCAAATCTCCCTGTAAACTAAGACACCCTTCCTCACTATCTACCACACCTCTGACTTTGGTGTCATCAGCAAATTTACTAATCCACCCAACTATACCCTCATCCAGATCATTTATAAAAATTACAAACAGCAGTGGCCCCAAAACAGATCCCTGAGGCACACCACTCGTAACCGAACTCCATGATGAATATTTACCATCAACCACCGCCCTCTGTCTCCTATCTGCCAGCCAATTCCTGATCCAATTACCTAAATCACCCTCAATCCCATACATCTGCATTTTCTGCAGAAGCCTTCCATGGTGAACTTTATCAAACGCCTTACTAAAGTCTGCCTTACCCCCATCAACTGCCTTACCCCCATCCACCTCTTTGGTCACTTTCTCAAAAAACTCAATAAGGTTAGTAAGGCACGACCTACCCTCCACAAAACCATGCTGACTGTCTCTAATCAATTCATTACTCTCCAAATAACTATAAATCCTATCCCTAATAATTTTTTCTAAAACCTTACTCACAACAGAAGTAAGACTCACCGGTCTATAATTCCCGGGGAAGTCTCTGTTCCCCTTCTTAAACAATGGGACAACATTCGCTAACCTCCAATCTTCTGGCACTATACCTGTGACCAACGACGACCTGAAGATCAGAGCCAGAGGCTCTGCAATCGTCTCTCTCTTGCCTCCCAAAAAAAGTTCACTGTTTTCTCTCTCTCCACCCTCCATTTTAAAAAAAACAATGTAAAGATTTGCTAACTTTCACTCCAGTGGGACTGTTCCTGAATTGAAGGAATTCGGGAAAATCATGGCCAGCACACTCACTATCTCTGCAGTTTTCCCTTTTAGAATCCTAGACTGTAGACCATCAATTTCCAGGGATTAGTCAGATTACCTTCTCTCAAATTTCTCTAGGACTTGCTCTCTGCTAATATTAATTTCCCTAATTTCCTTGATTTTTACCCCCTAGTTATCATCTATTTCTGGTATGAAACTTGTGTCATACAAACACAAAAATATTTGTTCAATGCCATTTCCTCATTCCCCATTATAATTTCTCTTGCCTCTGCCACTAAGGGGCCAATGTTAACTTTAGCTATTCTCTCTATAATTATTTACAAAAGCTTTGAAAATGTTTTTTTCACATTCCTTTCTAGTTTACTATCATGTTCTACATTTTCTCTTTTTATCAATTGTACTTGGAGCCATAAATTTCTGCTTCCCCCACAGTTCTTAACATTGGCAAAATATTCCAATTTATCCTAAAGCAGAAAACATTGTTATGAACCAACTGCCACAGTTTTGCAACTGTCTTCTCTCGGCTACATTATTTACTGATCTCTGGCAAGTCAAATAGTTAAATATTTTTCAATTACTGATGCACTTCGTACAGGCTGTTGACAAAATATGATTTTAATTACGCTGATTTGTTGTAGCTTAAAGCGATGAATGCTAGTCTGGATGGACTTGACTCATGTAGATGTTGCAATGTTGTTGGCTTCCACTCCTATTACTGGTACTGGAATTCTGAGCTTGAATTTCCAAACTTAGAGAGTCTGGATATGAAACATATGCTAATCATTCCCTGTGTCCACAACAAGCCTATGCAAGTTACTCCAAAATCCATTGTCCCGAATTGGAATCATAGAACCCTACAGGTCGAAAGATGATTCAGTTTGTGCAGGGTTTTCCCATAGGAGTTGTTCTGATTAGTCCCACATTCCAGTTTTCTCTTCATTATTTCAAAGTTATCTTTCAGAAGAAGTCCAATTTGCCTTCAGAAAATTCCTATGGAATCTGATTTCAGGTAGTATGTTTTAGATCGCAACCCTCGTCTCATTCTTTTTCCCTCCTTCTTTCTCCTTCTGTCACCAATGATTTTAAATAGATGATTTCTGATCGTCGACCCCCTTGCGAGAGAGAAAGATTTCCTCCCCATTTGCTCTATTGAAGCATCTCTCCTGGCTCTCTGCTTAAACTTCATTGCTCCAAGCAGAACAATATTAGCTGATCCAAACTCTCCATATAACAGAACTCCAATAACTCTGATATCATCCTAGTATCCTTTCCTTGACCCTGATATCCTTCTTGAATATGGTGCCCAGAATTGTCCACATACCCCAACTGAGGTCTAACCAAAGGTGTGTAAAAGTTAACACAGCTTTCTTGTATTCTTTACAAAGAAAGCCCCTAATATGCTTTGCTGATAGTCTTTTGAATATTTCCTGTTAAGAATTGGTAAAATATCCACATCCTTCTGCTAGTGTGTGCTTACTATCTGTTATTTACATATTCCTATAATATCCTGAATAACTCAGCCCACTATAAATAGAATTTACAGACAGCACCCTAAGAGATACTGCAATTAGTTAAACATAGCTCTGGGTACTGAGGAAACCATGATGTGGAGATGCCTGCGTTGGACTGGGGTAAGCACAGTAAGAAGTCTCACAACACCAGGTTAAAGTCCAACAGGTTTATTTGGTAGTAAAAGCCACTAAGCTTTCAGAGTGCTTACTGCTCCTTCATCAGGTACACAGGACATGCTGGACAGAGACTCTTCATACCTCCAGTACCTCCCCAGAGTGGAGAAGCTACGACATCTCCTCCAGAGCCTTCAACATGTCATTGATGAAGACGAACATCTCGCCAGGGCCATCCCCACACCCCCACTTCTTGCCTTCAAACAAATGCACAACCTCAAAAAGACCATTGTTCGCAGCAAACTACCCAGCCTTCAGGAGAACAGTGACCACGACACCACACAACCCGGCCATAGCAACCTCTGCAAGACGTGCTGGATCATTGACACAGATGCCAACATCTCACACGAAAAAAGCATCCACCAGGTAGACGGTACATACACTTGCAACTCAGCCAACGTCGTCTACCTGATACGGTGCAGGAAAGGATGTCCCGAGTGCATGATACATTTGGAAGACCATGCAGACGCTACGACAACAGATGAATGAACATCGCTCGATAATCACCAGGCTTCTTGTTGGAGAACACTTCAGCGGTCACAAGCATTTGGCCTCTGATCTTCAGGTAAGTGTTCTGCAAGGCAGCCTTCACGACACACAACAGCGCAGAGTGGCTGAGCAGAGACTGAAAGCCAAGTTCCGCACACATGAGGACGGTCTCAACAGGGATCTTGGGTTCATGTCACACTATCTGTAACCCACATGACTTGCCTGGGCTTGCAAAATCTCACTAACTGTCCTGTTTGGAAACAATACACATCTCTTTAACCTGTGCTTAACCCTCTCTCCACTCACATTGTCTGTACATTAAGATTTGATTACCTGTAAAGACTCGCATTCCAACCATTACTTTGTAAATTGAGTTTGTATCTTTATATGCCCTGTTTGTGAACAGAACTCCCACTCATCTGATGAAGGAGCAGCAAGTGCTCCGAAAACTAGTGGCTTTTGCTACCAAATAAACCTGTTGGACTTTAACCTGTTGTTGTGAGAATTCTTACTGAGGAAAAACCAGAGATCTAACTTAATCGCTTGGAATTAAACTGCTGGAACTTGTAGAGACAAACCCAAATGTTAACAGGTAAATAGATCTGATAAAAATGAGAATGTGTTTAGCTTAGACAGAAAGAAACAGCATTTATAGTTATAAATACATTCTTGGTACTCAGTATTCATTGTTTATCGTCATTAGCCTCCAATAAATTTGTCTGTAGCTTGTAGTCTGAGTAAAAGCTGGACAGTGCACTAGAGAGGCCTGCAGGAAGGTTTTATAGTTTCTATTTGGGATGGGTTGCATGAAGCTTGGAGTCTTTGTACTGGGTTACTCCCATCTTTTTGATCAGGTACAGCCTCCAACACCCATCCCAAAATGAAAAAGGCCCCTCTCCTCCAGATTACAAATAGACACCATGGGAAGAGTGGTTGGTTGCTTTCCATTAAAATAAAGGAACAAACTCAAGTTAGGAAAGAGATTTTTTTCCCTCTGCATTTGCCAAACTCCTTAGGAGCAGAATGAAGTTGTACGAAATCAGAATGATACTGCATTCAAGCTGTACCAATATCTATCAAGATATTCTGCTCCAGTTACTACTAAATGTGCCATGAATGTGCCTACAACCCAGTTGTAGGATAAGCAGGAGGGAATGACAAAACTGATGTAAAAGCCCCTTTCAAACAGAACAATATGGAGTAACATGTACGGCTCTGAATCATCTTATTCACGCGTTTTCACTGGACTGCTCCATACAGGAACCAGAAACACCAGTCACAGCCTAAACCTCTGTAGAAAGACATGATAATAGAATGCGTCGATTCTACATCTCTGAAGTCACATTTCGTCAGAGTGATGGGACAATGAGACAAAACCAGCACACCAGAATTTGTCCCACAAACCATCTGAATTCCGGGTTCATATAGAAAATAAAGATAAAAGTAGATTCATTCATTGGTCCAAAGATTATAATGGCAAACCAAGAAGACATCTTACTTTCAAACAGTTTACAATCTGTAAGAGTCAGCGATGAGTAATTCCCAAATGACCAAGTCAGAATAAACCTACAGAAAGCCAGGCAGATACTGGAGAATATATATGTGGGCCTTCACAAGTAATATAGTGGTAACGTAGTCAGGAGAATATCAAAAGACAAACCTTCTCCATTTTATCCTAGAAGCCCTTTTTGCAGATGCCTTGAAGAAACTGATTAATGCATTTCCCATAAGAGATGGGGTTGTCATCTCAATCCATGAGGTTGCATGGTTCAGAATTATAGAAATTATAGAAAGAATTATAGAAACCCTATAGTGCAGAAAGAGGCCATTCGGCCCATCAAGTCTGCACCGACCACAATCCCACCCAGGCCCTACCTCTATATCCCTAAATATTATACCCACTAATATGCATCCCTGGACACTAAGGGGCAATTTCTTAGCATAGCCAATCAACCTAACCCGCACATCTTTGGACTGTGGGAGGAAACCGGAGTACCCAGAGGAAACCCACGCAGACACGAGGAGAATGTGCAAACTCCACACAGACAGTGACCTGAGCCGGGAATCGAACCCAGGACCCTGGAGCCGTGAAGCAGCAGTGCTAACCCACTGTGTTCAGAGGCAATGAGCAAGATTTTCTGGACGTGCATACCCCGAGGTCAACGGACCTTTAAATACCAAATTTTCTGTCCTGCTACAATGCCTATGGAGAGTGGCATGGGAAACTTCCAGTCAGTTTGACCCCAACTTGAGATCAGATTCATCCAATGAGATAAGTGGGATTCAGCCTCTGTTCACTGCCAGGGTGAGTTGGGATTTGAGTGTTACCAATAATTCTCGCTCTCGGCTGGTGTGTGTCCTTCAGAATAATCCTGGGGCAGGAAGGGAAGGGATGTGCATCATGGATTTTGGTTATGCTAAAAGGATTTGAGATGTAATACTGAAAGAAATTGTGAGCACAGCAATACATGATGGAACAATGTTAACTCTACTTCTCTCTTTACAGAAACAGAATGGGCTACTGAATGTTTAGAATTGTAAAACACAGAAAGAAGCTTTCCAGTCCACCATTGCTGTTCAGGCAGGATATTTCACATCAACGACATTTACTGAGTCTCTACTTTTACTTTTGTCTCTAGTTCATTTGCCAACTGAAATCCATCAACGCAGAGTCAAAACCAAAAACTGTTTCAAACACCGTAAATGAACATGCTGCTTCTAAAATAGTTTGCTCAAATCATGAGTTCAGTCTTGACCACGAGCCTGCTCTTCAGCTGGTATTTTTATCGATGCTGATGGCTCTGCTGTGTGGTCATCAGTCAGTCTCATTTCAGATCCTCTCTACAGTCAGTATTTCCATATTTTGGAGTACTGGTGATTGTGATAGTTAAGCACGCTTCTCCTAAAGAGAAGGTTCCTCATTTTCATTCCAACTCCTTTACCTCCAGGGAAATACACAGCCCAAGTTAGTCCGGAAAATCTAGTGACTCCAAAAAATACTGCAGATTTGGTCCTAAACTTAAGGAACAAACAGCAGAACATGAGGCACAAAGATCGTTTAACTGAGAACTAATTGCTGCACACGGACAGGCCATGAACCCTGCAATCTGCAGCCCAACTGTGAACACATCGCTTCACAACACAAGATTTCTTTATATAAATACAATCGTCCCTAAATAAACTCAGCATTGCTGCTGACTCAGACAGCCCACACACACTCTGCACGGTGCACCTCGCACACCCCACGCAAGGGGGAATGGAGGAGGACAGGTCAGGTGAAGTTGGTATTTATGGTCAGTACATCTCTTCCCTCAGCAGCAGGTTCAGACTGGCAATGGCAATGTCATCAGCCACCTGAAGTGTACACTCCTCCTCACAGTTCACTACATTCATTATACATGGCTGACTCATTGTTGTAAGGATAGGAATGCATCTGTAATAGTTAAGTATTATTTGTCCTGAACCACAGGAATATAACAGCTCACACTGTTTGCAGAGAAGCTAATTAAATCATCAAAAGGCTTTGAGGATCTGTGAAAACATCAGTTCAATACTGTCCGAGTACTGGGAGTGTCTGATCTCCAGGATCAATACATGGTATCAAAACAGGATTAGCATGGAGGTCAGAGTTTGATATTGGAAGAAATTACCAGCTGAATACTCGATGTGTTTCTTCATCATTTCACAAGATATCCGCTATTGTTTGATGCACACAATATAAGGCAAAGGGAGATGTCATGTATCATCAAACAGCTGAAGGCCAAAACGCTTGTAGGCAAAACAGTCTGAACCAGCCAAATCATACTAATACCAATGGCAGGAAGCACTGACTAAAAATACTACTTGTGGCCTATACAAAAAAACCAGCTCCCCTAAAGAAACTGATACTGAATGAGGACCCGTGGCAAAATAACTTAGAACAGTACACTCTGGACAAACAGTTTCTTGCTGTTTATTGCCTCTGGATTTATTCATATTAGCCAACAGCAGCAAGCACTTCACAGTACAGTTCACACCAGTGAAGGCAGATCTTTTCACAACACAACAAACAACAATTTGCATTTATATAGCATCTTAAAGATTATGAAGCATCCCAGACGAGAAGAGGGAGGGTGGGGAGAGGAAATTCAAGAGCTTGAAGTCCGGGCTGCTGAAGGTACAGCTATTAAAATTAGGGTTGCAAAAGAGGCAAGAGTTACAGCAGCATGGGTGTGTCAGAGGGTTAAGGGATCGAAGGAAATTACAGTGATGGAGGGGGGACCAGGGGGGATTTAAAAACAAGAATAAGAATTTTAAAGTCAACATGCTTCCAGACCAAGAACTACTGTCGTCAACAGACAGCTGAGCGGAGGCATGAGGTTTGCTGTAAGTTAAGACACAAGCGCCAGTTTTGTATGACCTCAAGTTTTTAAACAAGATGACACGAGCGAAGCAGTTTCTTGCGAGCTGTCCCTGGTATACCCTCTAACTTCATCTTTTATGACCGTTCTCTGCTTCTAAAACTGAATTCTAAGTCTTTTAACTTGTCTAGTAATTCTCTTTTGAATTCACTTACAGGTCTATCGATCCTCTGGCCTCTGAAGACTCCTGACTTGTAAGTGACCTGAATGGATGACCACATGGGCCAGATGGCTGGCAGAGCAGCAGAAACAGGGTCTTCATCTCATCAGCCACCAACCCATCCAACTTGGAGCATTGCAACTTCCTACAAGTCCTAAGCATTCCCTATACTCTCACCTCTTGTAATTGGCCCACATTCCTAAAACTCAATCTGACTCCATTACTAATATTGTACTTTTAAATCCACTTGCAGGCCAAGAGGTCCTCCGATCTCTGAAGGTAGGTGGCAACCTGGTGGTGACCTGGAAAACCCGAACATGTGGGCCCAGCCATCAGCTCGTCCACAACATCAGAGACCTCATTCACTTACTGACCCATTTGCTCTGGCAAGTGATCTAGACATCCTCCAAAGTCAAACTACAGCTCGACAGTGACCCAGAATGCCCGAACACACAGACCTGACTGCCTACACAGGAACCGCAACCAAAGCAACAAAATCTTTACCCACAAACCAGCTTCCGACCATGCCACGTCCTCAAGCAAACATGACTAAGATTCACGCACTCATTATGGGACCCTTCAACACATCTTACGAAGGAGGCTTTTCTCTTTCTGCCCTCCTGACTATCCCATACACGCACCAAGAGTCAAGCAAGGCACGGGAAGGTGGGGTCTGTCTTCTAATCAACACCTTTTAGTGGCCAGATGTGGCAACACTGGCAAGTTTCTGCTCAATGGTAGTCATGATGTGGAGGTGCCGGCGTTGGACTGGGGTAAACACAGTAAGAAGTCTCACAACACCAGGTTAAAGTCCAACCAGTTTATTTGATAGTAAACCCACACACTTTCGGGGTTTGCCCCTTTATCAAGTGAGTGGAAAGTTCTGGCCTCAGACAGAGCATATAAAAGGCACACACAGCTTAAAGATTAGAATGCGAGTCTTACAGCTAACCTGCTATTCAAGTCTTAAAGGTGCAGAAAATGTGAGTGGAGACAGCATCAGGCACAGGCTAAAGAGATGCGTATTGTCTCCAGACAAGACAGTAAGTGAGATTTTACAAGTTCAGGCAAGTCATAGGGGTTACAGATAGTGCGACATGAACCCAAGATCCCTGTTGAGACCGTCCTCATGTGTGGAACTTGGCTATCAGTCTCTGTTCAGCGACTCTGCGCTGTCGTGTGTTGTGAAGGCCGCCTTGGAGAATGCTTACCCGAAGATCAGAGGCTGAATGCCCGTGACCACTGAAGTGTTCGCCAACAGGAAGGCCAACAGTCTTGCCTGGATGAATGAACATCGCTCGACAATCATCAGGCAACTGTTCCCTTCCTGTTGGCAAACACTTCAGCGGTCACGGGCATTCAGCCTCTGACCTTCGGGTAAGCATTCTCCAAGGCGGCCTTCACAACACACGACAGCACAGAGTCGTTGAGCAGAGACTGATAGCCAAGTTCCACACGTGTGAGGACGGTCTCAACAGGGATCTTGGGTTCACGTCGCACTATCTGTAACCCCCGTGACTTGCCTAAACTTGTAAAATCTCACTTACTGTCCTATCTGGAGACAGTATCCACCTCTTTAGCCTGTGCCTGATGCTATCTCCACTCACATTGTCTGCATCTTTAAGACTTGGATAGCGTTGGTTGTAAAGACTCGCATTCTAATCAGTATTCTGTAAACTGTGTGTGCCTTTTATACGCTTTGTTTGAGACCAGAACTCTCCACTCACCTGATAAAGGGGCAAACCCCGAAAGCTTGTGGGTTTACTATCAAATAAACTGGTTGGACTTTAACCTGGTGTTGTGAGACTTCTTACTAAGTTTCTGCTCCCAGACCTAGAATACCTAACACTGAAGTGTCGCCCCTATTACCTGCCTCAGGAGTTCACCTATTATCCTAACAGCAGTTTACATCCCATCCCATGCAGATGTGAAGACTGTGCTGAATGAAATATATATGGCCACAAATAGCCTTGAGACAAAACATCCCAAGACCTTGTTAATCATGGCCAGTGACTTAAACCAGGCCAATCTTAAGATTGTCCTATCAAAATATCATCAGTACGTCTCCTGTCTCACAAGACGCCCAAACATTCTTGACCCCTCTACACAAACATCAAACCTACCTCCTGCTTTATCACCTGTCCACACATTGGCAAACCAGACAAGGCTGTACTCCTGCTCCTGGCTTACAAGCAAAAACAAATGGGAGAATCCAGGGTGGCACAGTGATTAGCACTGCTGCCTCACAGCACCAGGAATCTGGTTCAATTCTGACCTCAGAGCACTGTCTGTGTGGAATTTGCACATTCTCCTCATATCTGCATGGGTTTCCTCTGGGTGCTCCAGTTTCCTCCTACAGTCCAAAGGTGTGCGATTTAGGTGCATTGGCCATGCTAAATTGACCCTTAAGTGTCAGGGGGATTATCAGGGTGTATACATGGGGTTACGGGAATAGGGCCTGGGTGGGATTGTGGTCAGTACAGATTCAATGGGATGAATGGCTTCCTTCTGTACTGTAGGGATTCTATTGGATTTTATGCAATGTTGGTCTGAGGCAATGGATGATCTCCTGTAGGAGCACTTTTGAGTCGGTGGACTGTTCAATATCCAAGAACTAAGAGACCAACCTTAATGAGTACGCCATTACAGTAACAGGCTTGATTAGTACGTGCGTAAAATATTGTGTGCCGATGAAGCTAATCTGAGTGTTTCCCAACTGGAAACCATGAATGAACAGAGATATCCATTGCTTACTGAAGCCTAGGTCTGAGGCAATCAAATCAGGAGACCCTGGTCCACACAAGAAAGCCAGATATGATCTATGGAAATCCACCAGAGATACCGAGTGATAGCACAGGACCAAACTAGAGTCACAGGCTAGCCACACAAATGCCCACCAATTGTGGCAAGGTCTACATGATATAACAGGTTACAAAATTATAAGGTGAAGACGAATAGAATCGCAGGCAACATTGCATCCTTCCCCAATGAGCTCAATGCATTCTATGCTTGTTTTGAGGAGGAGGTCAGTGGGAGGACGTCATCTGCCCTGACAGCCTCAGTCGCGCCAGTATCCAGGGTCACTATCACAGATCAGCTTGCTTGAAAGTTAACCCACAGAAAGCAACTGGCCCAGATGGTGTCCCCGGTCGGGCACTTAGATCATGGCTGACCAGCTGGCGGGGGTATTTGCAGACAGTCACTCTCCTTACTCTGATTTGAGGTTCCTTCTTGCTTCAAGAAGACGACCACCTAAGAAAAGCCAGGCAGCGTGCCTGTTGACTACCTCCAGGTGGCTCTGACATCCATCATTATGAAATGCTTCCAAAGGTTAATCATGGCACACATCAACTCCAGTCTTCCAGATTACCTGGACTCAAGGTGCCAATCACCACAACGGGTCCACAACAGACACCATCTCTTTGGCCCTACACTTAATTCTGGGATACTGGATAACAAGGACACCAATGTTAAATTCCTATTTATTGACTACAGCTCAACCTTCAAAAGCATAATGCCAACAAAACTATTTCTGAACCACTAGGGCTAGAAGTGGCCTACAGCTCGGCTCCTCCCTCTGCGACTTGATCCTCATCTTTCTAACCCATAAACTGCAATCAGTAAAGATAGGCAACAACACCTCCTCCCTGATCATCCTTAACATCAGTGCCCTGCAAAACTGTGTACTCAGCCCCTTACTATACTCCTTATATGTGAATAGAACCCTACAGTGCAGAAACAGGCCCTTCGGCCCATCGAGTCTGCACCGAACACAATCCCACCCAGACCCTATCCCCATATCCCTACACATTTACCTGCTAATCCCTCTAACCTACACATCCCAGGATACTAAGGGGCAATTTTAGCATAGCCAATCAACCTAACCCGCACATCTTTGGACTGTGGGAGGAAACCGGAGCACCCGGAGAAAACCCACGCAGACACGAGGAGAATGTGCAAACTCCACACAGGCAGTGACCCGAGCCAGGAATCGAACCCAGGACCCTGGAGCTGTGAAGCAGCAGTGCTAACCACTGTGCTACCGTGCCGCCCATATGCTTATGACTGTGTGACCAACTTCTCCTGCGAATCTATTTTCAAGTTTGCTGACACCACCGTAGTGGGTTGGATCTCAAAGAACAAAGAACAAAGAACAATCCAGCACGGGAAACAGGCCCTTCGGCCCAACGAGCCCGCGCCGCCACATCACCCTACACCTATTCTACCCTGCATGGCTACGAATGGAACCCTACTCAGTCAGATTCAGGGAAGAAATAGTGTCGATTTGGTAAAAACCGATTAGCCTGAGAGCACATTTTTGGGGTGTGGGAGGAAACCGGAGCGCCCGGAGGAAACCCACGCAACCACAGGGAGAATGCGCAAACTCCCACAGACACAGGCCCAAATCCATGTGCCTGCACAGCCAGCAGTGCTAGTCACTGAGCTGTTGCGGCGCCCATCTACCGGTCCAGGATCAAGCACACACACCGACACGAAGTTCTAGGCCACTCCTGGAACTTCCAAGAGCAGCCCAGGCACGACCCGCCGTGTGAATGCCCCTCGTTTGACACGAGGTGGACCTCCACCTGTGGAATAAAGTCAAAATATTAATCTTACAGCCTGCCTTTCCGGTGTCTCCCGAGGTTTAACCCTATTCAATATCCCCTACCATATCCCTCCATTCTCGTTTCACTCATGTGCCTATCTAACTGCATCTTAAAAGAGTCCAATGTTCCTGCCTCCACCACCCTACTCGGTAGCGCGTTCCAGACCCCTACAACTCTCTGCGTAAACAACAATGAGACTGAGTTCAGGAAAGAGATAGAGAATTTGGTGAAATTATGCGACGACAATAATCTCTCCCTCAATGTCAGTAAAATGAAGGAACTAGTCACTGACTTCAGGAAGTGTATTGGAGGACATGCCCTGGCGCTGATGTGGAGATGGGTTGAAAGCTTCAAGTTTCTATGTGTTCAGATTACCAAAACGGACCTGGACCCTACAGTTAAGAAAGCTCATCAATGCCTCTACTTTCTCAGAAGGCTAAGGGAATTCAGCAGGTCCACTACAACTCTCAACAATTTTTAGACGTACCATAGAAAGTATCCTATCCGGATGTATCACTGTTTAGTATGGCTGCTGTTCTGACCAAAGAAACTACAGAGGGTTGTGAACGAAGCCCAGTTCATCACATAAACCAGCCTCCCATTTATTGACTGTCTACACTTCCGGCTGCTTCGGAAAAGCAGCCAGCATAACCAAGGTCCCCACGCACCCTGGACATTCTCTCGTCCACTTTCTGCCATCAGGGAAAAGACGCAAAAGTCTGAAAACACATAAGGACAGATTCAAGAACAGCTTCCTCCCTGCTGTCATCAGACTTTTGAATGGTCCTATCATATATTAAGCTGATCTTTTTCTTCACTCTATCTGTAACTGCAAGCTATATTCTGCACCATATCCTTTTCCCCATTTATGAAATACTTTATTTGTCTTTATTTGCGCAAGAAGCAATATTTCTCACTGTATCCCAATACATGTGACAATAATAAATCAAATCAAAAAATCCAACATATTGATTTTCAGAGTCATTCACAGAAATAACCAATAAGAAGGTTTTTAGATGGCAGAGTGAATTGAAAAAAGAGGGATAATCACAATATTGCTAAAGATGCTATTACAACAGTTGGTAAGGCAGTATGCACCATTCGTGACTCTGCAGATACTGAAACAGTCCATCTTCAAATACAAGATCCGGAAAATATCTAGGCTTGGGCTGACCAGTGGCAAATAATATTCATGCCCCACACATATGCCAGGCAATGACCATCACCAATAAGAGACACTCTAACCACTGCCCTTTGCCATTCAATGATGTATCCTCCACAGAATCCCCCACTTTCAACATCTTGGGATTATTATTGACCAAAAACTCAACTCGTTGCATAAACACAGTGGCTACAAGAGCAGGTCAGAGGCTAGGAATACTGCGCAACTCACCTCCTGACTCCCCAAAGTCTGTCCACCATTGACAAAGCACAAGTCAGCAGCATGATGGAATACTTCCCACTTGCCTGAATGGGTGCAGCTCCAACAACACTTGACACCATCCAGGACAAAGTAGCCCAGTTTGATCGACACCATATCTACAAACATTCAATCCCTCCACCACCGACGCTCAGTAGCAGCAGTGTGTATTATCTACAAGATGCACTGCAGCAATTCACCAAAGATCCTTAGACAACACTGTCCAAACCCATGGCCACTTCCATCTCAAGGACAAGGGCAGCAGATAAATGGGAACACCACCACTTGCAAGTTCTCCTCCAAGCCACTCACCATCCTGACTTAGAAATACATCGCCGTTCCTTCGCAATCGCTGGGTCAAAATCCTGGAATTCCCACCCTAACAGCATTATGGGTCAACCCACAGCACATGGACTGCAGCAAATCCAAGGCAGCAGCTCACCAGCACCTTCTCAAGAGCAACTAGGAATGGGCAATAAATGCTGGCCAGCCAGTGACACCCACATCCCATGAATGAATACAAAAAATGTAGAATTAAGAAACAGTAAAGGATAGAAGACTTTGCATCTGTATTTACAGCAGAGGAAGAGGTCAGCATGCTGGTAATCCCCATGGAATTCAATGTGGAGAAGTATGAGGTGATGCACTTTGGTTGGAAAAACTCAAGATTCCAAGATGGTGTAGAGTGAGGTGTGCCCAGCATACTTTCCAATTCTATCTTTCACTCTCGTTCAGTGTTTCGAAAACATCATTCCAACTCTTTCAAACTCTCCAGCAATGCCCTAATTCAATCTCTTACAGATATGCTGACCTTTAGGACTCTGGAGACACCTGACCTGAAATTGGCCTGAACCAGCCACCCACACGTGACCTGCAGCCAGTACTGCGATCCCAGGACTGCAGATTTCGCCAACTTTTATAGATGCACCATAGAGAGCATTCTTTCTGGTTGTATCACAACTTAATATAGCTCCTGCTCGGGCGGCACGGTAGCACAGTGGTTAGCACTGCTGCTTCACAGCTCCAGGGTCCTGGGTTCGATTCCCGGCTCGGGTCACCGCCTGTGTGGAGTTTGCACATTCTCCTCGTGTCTGCGTGGGTTTTCTCCGGGTGCTCCGGTTTCCTCCCACAGTCCAAAAGATGTGCGGGTTAGGTTCATTGGCTATGCTAAAATTGCCCCTTAGTGTCCTGGGATGTGTAGGTTAGAGGGATTAGCAGGTAAATGTGTAGGGATATGGGGATAGGGTCTGGGTGGGATTGTGTTCGGTGCAGACTCGATGGGCCGAAGGGCCTGTTTCTGCACTGTAGGGTTCTAGGGTTCTATGTGCTCTGCTCAAGACCGTAAAAGGCTACAGTGGGTCATGAATGTAGCCCAATCCATCACGCAAAACCCGCCTCCCATCAGTCTACACTTCTTGCTGCCTCAGCAAAGTAGCCAGCATAATTAAGGACCGCACATAGGAGATGCTCTCTTCCACCTTCTTCAGTTGGGAAAAAGATACAAAAGTCTGAGATCACATACAAAAGAAAGTCAAGAACAGCTTCTTTCCTGCTGCCATTAGACTTTTGAGTGGACCTACTTTGCATTAAGTTAATCTTTATGCCCAAGCTATAACTATAACACTACATTCTGCGCTCTCTCTTTTCCTTCTCTGTTTTCAGTATGCTTTGTATGACGCATAAGAAACAGTACTTTTTACTGTATATTGATACATGTGACAGTAAAAAATCAAATGAAAAAACATGGAGAGACATTATAAAGTAAGAGGTACAATTCATAGATTCATAGAACCCTACAGTGCAGAAAGAGGTCATTTGGCCCATCGAGTCTGCACCACCCACAATCCCACCCAGGCCCTACCCCCATATCCCTATATATTTTACCGGCTAATCCCTCTAACCAACACATCTCAGGACACTAAGGTGCAATTTTAGCATGGCCAATAAGAACATAAGAAATAGGAGCAGGAGTAGGCCATCTGGCCCTTCGAGCCTGCCCCGCCATTCAGTAAGATCATGGCTGATCTGTCGTGGCTCAGTTCCACATTCCTGCCCACTCCCCATAACCCATAATCCCCTCTCTTATCAAAAACCCATCAACCCGCTTCTTGAAAATATTTAGCGAGGCAGCCTCCACCACTTCAACGGGTAGAGAATTCCAGAGATTCACCACCCTTTGAGTGAAGAAGTTCCTCCTCAACTCCATTCTAAAGCCTTTATCTTGAGGCTGTGCCCCCTAGTCCTACTGTCTTTTTTGAGCGGGAAGAGTCTCTCCACCTCTATCCTATCCATCCCATTCATCATCTTATACGTCTCAATGAGATCTCCCCTCATTCTTCTAAACTTCAACGAGTACAAGCCTAGTTCATTCAGCCTCTCCTCATAGCTCAACCCCCTCAACTCTGGTATCAGCCTAGTAAACCTCCTCTGCACTCCCTCCAAGGCCAAAATATCTTTGCGCAGATGCGGCGCCCAAAACTGCACACAGTACTCCAGCTGCGGCCTCACCAATGCCCTATACAGCTGCAGCAAGACCTCCCTACTTTTATATTCAATCCCCTTCGCTATGAAGGCCAGCATCCCATTCGCCTTCCTGACCACCTGCTGCACCTGCAAGCTGGGTTTTTGCGACTCATGCACAAGGACCCCGAGGTCCCTCTGCACCGTCGCCTGCTGCAGTTTTTCGCCACGTAAGTAATAGTCCTTCCTACCATTCCTCCTACCAAAGTGGACCACCTCACACTTGCCAACATTAAATTCCATTTGCCATTTCCTGGCCCATTCGCCCAGCCTATCTAGATCCTTCTGCAGACTCTCCACAACCTCCACACAATTTGCCGTTCCCCCAATCTTGGTGTCATCTGCAAATTTAGACACCCTACACTCGGTTCCCTCCTCCAGATCATCTATATAAATGGTAAAAAGCTGAGGCCCCAGCACCAACCCCTGGGGCACTCCACTAGTCACCATCCGCCAATCCGAATAGCACCCGTTGACCCCCAGTCTCTGCCTCCTATTTGACAACCAATCCTCTATCCACGCTAACACCCTATCCCCAACTCCAAGTCCCCTGACCTTCTGCAATAACCTCTTATGAGGTACTTTGTCAAACGCCTTCTGAAAATCCAGAAAGACCACATCCACCGGCTCTCCTCTATCCACCGCCCTAGACACATCCTCATAGAACTCCAGTAAATTTGTCAGACACGACTTCCCTTTAATGAAACCGTGCTGCGTCTGCTCTATCAAGCAATTTCCTTCAAGATGCCTCGCAATTTCCTCTTTAATGACGGATTCTAACATTTTACCTACCACAGACGTTAAACTAACCGGCCTATAATTCCCCGCCTTTTGCCTGGCACCCTTCTTAAACAACGGCGTAACATTAGCCGTTTTCCAATCTTCCGGCACTTCCCCGGAATCCAGCGACGTCTGGAAGATAACCACCAATGCATCCACTATAACCTCCGCCATTTCTTTCAGAACCCTCGGATGCATTCCATCCGGTCCTGGGGACTTGTCCACAATCAGCCCCTCCAGTCTGTCGAGCACCGCCTCTCTAGTAACAGTAATGTCATTAAGACCCTCCAGTCCTACCACCTTTCCATCGCTAACACCCGGCAAATTATTCACATCCTCCTCCGTGAAGACGGAAACAAAAAAGTTATTCAATACCTGAGCCATATCCCCATCCCCTACCACTAGGTCCCCTTTCTCATCCTCTAAAGGACCAATGTTCACCCTAGCCAGCCTCTTCCTTTTTATATATTTATAAAAACTCTTGCTATCGCTGGGCGGCACGGTAGCACAGTGATTAGCACTGCTTCTTCACAGCTCCAGGGTCCTGGGTTCGATTCCCGGCTTGGGTCACTGCCTGTGTGGAGTTTGCACATTCTCCTCGTGTCTGCGTGGGTTTTCTCCGGGTGCTCCGGTTTCCTCCCACAGTCCAAAGATGTGCGGGTTAGGTTCATTGGCTATGCTAAAATTGCCCCTTAGTATCCTGGGATGTGTAGGTTAGAGGGATTAGCAGGTAAAATGTGTAGGGATATGGGGGTAGGGTCTGGGTGGGATTGTGTTCGGTGCAGACTCGATGGGCCGAAGGGCCTGTTTCTGCACTGTAGGGTTCTATGTTCTATGTTGATCCTTTTTTATATTAAGCACTAGCCCAGCTTCATAGTTTCTCCTACCCTCCTTTATCAACTTCTTTGTCAATCTTTGTTGACATTTAAACCTCTCCCAATCCTCTTCTCGCCCACTCCTCTTAGCTACTCTAAATGCCTCCGCTTTTAATTTAACACTTTCCTTCATCTCCTTCGTTATCCACGGCTTATTACCTCTCCTCCTACAGTCCTTTTTGACCATCGGAATAAATTTCTGCTGAGCACCAAGAAAGATCTCCTTAAAGATCCTCCACTGCTCCTCAGCAGACCCTCCCTCCAAAGCACTCCCCCAGTCCATATTCGCCAATTCTTCTCTCATCCTACCGTACTCCCCTCTATTCAAACAAAGGACGTGTGTCCGGGAACCCACTTTCTCCTCCTCCATCTGCACCAGAAACTCCACCATACAATGATCACTCTCTCCAAGAGGATCCTTCACCTCAAGGTCCCTAATTCTACCCGCCTCATTACATAGCACCAGATCCAAGATAGCTCGCTCCCTCGTCGGCTCCAACACACACTGTTCAACTTAACCCGCACATCTTTGGACTGTGGGAGGAAACTGGAGCACCCAGAGGAAACCCATGCAGACACGAGGACAATGTGCAAACTCCACACAGATAGTGACCTGAGCCAGAGATCAAACCCAAGTCCCTGGAGCTGTGAACAGCAGTGCTAACCACTGTGCTACCATGCCAACCCCAAGGGGTGCAGGAGCAGAGGGCATTTATGTGCATTGAAGGTACATCATTGAAGATCATTGAAGGTGGCAGGGCAGGCAAAGAGAGCAGTTAATGAAGCATATTGTATTCCTAGCTTTATTAAGGGGGCATAAAGGGGGAGATAGTGATGCTGTGGACTTGTACGTGATAAGTAATACAAAGACTCAGAGTACTTCTCTGGTGACCTGGGTTCAAATACCATCAAGGTAGGTAATAGAATTTAAAATCTATTAAAAGACTAATGATGACCGCAGAAGCAATTTCAGTTGTAAAAACCCATCTGGTTCACTAACGTCCTTTTTGGGAGGAAATTTGTTGTCTCATAGAGTCATAGAGGTTTACAGCATGTCCTTATCTGGTCTGGCCAACATTTGATTCCAGTGTCACAGCAATGTGGTTGACCCTTAAACATCCTCTGAAATAGTCTAACAAGCCACTCAGTTGTATTCAATTGCTCCAAAGGCAATAAGACAGAATGAAACTGGAGAGACTACCCAGCATCTACTTAGGAACCAGTCAAACTGGGGGCTTATGCCAAGCTTTTCACAGACAGGTCAAACAACAGCCTGACATAGTCATACACATAGAATCACACCTTAAGGATAATGTCCCAGACACAACCATCATCATTCCTGGATATGTCCTGTTTCACCAGAAAGACAGACCCAGCAGAGGTGACAGTGGCAGTGGTATACAGTCAGGAGGAAGTTGCCCTGAGAATCCTCAATACTGGCTCTGGACTCCATGAAGTCTCATGACATTGGGTCCAATATGGACATGCTGATGACCATGTACTGTCCCACTTCAGCTAATGAATCAGTACTCCTCCATGTTGAACACTGCTTGGAGGAAGCACTGCTCTTCCACTCTACCATTACCATCAAGCTAGGGAATTAACCCTGGTTCAATGAAAAGTGCAGGAGAACATGTCAGAAGCAACATCAGGCATACCTAAAAATGACATATCAACCTGTGAAGTTGCAAAACAGGGCTACTTGTATGCCAAATAGCATAAGCAGCAAGCGATAGACAAGAGTTAAGCAATCCCACTAGCAACAGATTATAGAATCCCTACAGTGCAGAAGGAAGCCATTTGGCCCATCAGGTCTGTACTGACTCTCTGAAGAGCATCTTACCCAGGCTCTATTGCTGTAACCCCATGTATTTACCCCTCTAATCCCCCTGACCTCTTTAGACACTAAGGAGCAATTTAGCATGATCAATCCACCTAACCCAGCATATCTTTGGATTGTGGAGGAAACTGAAGCATCCAGAGGAAACCCACACAGACACAGGGAGAATGTGCAAACTCCATACAGTTGCTGAGGCCCGAAATTGAACCCGGGTCCCTGGTGCTGTGAGGCAGCAATGCTAACCACTGCGCCATGTGATGTCCAGACCAAAGCTCTGCAGTCCTGCTACATTCAGCTGCAAATAGTGGTGGACACTTGAAGAACTCACTGGAGGAGGAGGTTCCACAAATATCCTCATGCTCAGTGACACAGGAGCCCAACAGATCAGTGCAAAAGATAAGGCTGAAGAATTCGCAGCCAGAAGTGCCAATGGATAATCCATCCAAGTTTGCAACTGGGGTGAAAAACCGAATTTAAGTCAGAAGTATTCTAGCAATAAAAGGTATCATATGGGAAATGCGAGGCAGACGTGGATGGGCTTCAAGTGCATGTACACAAAAGCGTGGCGTGCAGTAATTAAAAGTAAATGGTCATATTACAGTGGAAATAACAGAGCTGGCTCAAAGAATGGAGAGGAATTGGCAGTTAATTTTTTTGGTTATATAATATTCAGAAAAGACAAGGAAGGAAGAAAAAAGTAGTGACAGTATTGATCAAAAATACTGTAAGCAATGGACAGGATGAAGTATTTAAAGGTTCAAAGTGAAGGTTAGAAGGAGCTATTACCTGTTGGGTGTAAACCAGAGGGAAACAGTGAGAAGGAGAAAGAGAAACCAGGTGGCACAGTGGCACAATGGTTAGCACTGCTCCTTCACAGCTCCAGGGACCTGGGTTCGATTCCCGGCTTGGGTCACTGTCTATATGGAGTTTGCACATTCTCCTCGTGTCTGCATGGGTTTCCTCCGGGTGCCCCAGTTTCCTCCCACAATCCAAAGATGTGCATGTTAGGTTGATTGGCCATGCTAAAATTGCCCCTTAATGTCCTGAGATGCATCGGTTAGAGGGATTAATGGGTAAATATGTAGAGATATGGGGACAGGGCCTGGGTGGGATTGTGGTCAGTGCGGATTCAATGGGCTGAATGGCCTCTTTCTGCACTGTAGGCTTCCTATGATTTCTATGAAACACATTTTCAGGTAAATTGGAGAAAGAAGCGAGAACTTTAGAGGGACGATAGTGGGAGAATTCAATTATCCTAACACAGACTGGGAAAATAACAGTGTCAAGGACCAAGTGGGAAATTTCCTGAATATGTTCAGGAAAATTTTCTCGATCAATGAGCTTACTAAGGAAGGAAGCAGTGCTGGATGTAGTTTGGAGAAATGAAGTAGATCATGTTACAATGGGAAAGCATTTGGAAATACTGATCACAATATTGTTAGGTTTAAAGTGGAAAAGGATCAAGAAATAATCAATGTGAGACAACGGAGCTCCAACAAAGCAGTGTTTAAAAAGCACACAAGGAGATCGAAGAAATGGAATTAGACCAGTGATTCAAGAACCTTTTTACATGTTTAGTATTTTTTGCTTCTGATGAGACGTAAAGAAGCGCAATTGTCAGGGAGGGGGGTAAAGTATCAAAAGTGACCCCAGCACAAGCAATGAAGAAGACTGGTGACTAACTGGAGGAGTACAGTCAATTAGAGACCAAAAAAGATAACTTGTGTGTGAGGAAACAGAAGATGTGGGCATGGTTCTTAATCTCATGGGAAATGAAACAGAAGTGTGACTAAGAAGAGTGTGAAATATTGGATAGGATAAGCAGTGATGTAGCAAATATTAAAATATTTAGCATCTTTGAATGCGGATGAATCACTAGGCCTGGATGGAATGTATCCCAGGGTGCTTAGTGAAGCAAGGCAAGAAATAGCAATGATTCTGACCATCTTTTTCCAACCTTCACTGGCTACAGGCCTGAGGACTGCTGACATTGTACCATAAGGGAGGAAGGGATGGGGATAATTTTATGCTGGTTAGCTTAATCTTAGTGGTGGGCAAATTATTGGAAAAAAATGAGCCTGTATTAATCATCACTGAAGGAAGCATGGCTTATTCAAGGATTATCTGGAGTGATTTGTTCAAAGAAGGTCACATATGACTAATCTGACTGAGTTTATTGAGGAAGTAACAAGGAGGGTTGATGATGGTAGTGCATTTGATATAGTACACAGATTCTAACAAGACTTTTGACAAAGATCCACATGGTACATTGATAAATAAATTTATAGTATCCTGGGGAAAGGAGCAAGTGGATCCAAGTGGGCTGAATGCCAGGAAAAAAGGGGCAGTTAATGAATATTCTTGTGATTGAAGACCGTTTCCAGAGGGGTTCTACAGGATTTAATACTGGGCCCCTTGCTGTATTTGGTATGTTAATAATCTAGACTCAAAGATCAGAAGCATGATTAAGAAGTATGCAGAGCATACAACAATTTGCTGTACAGTTGAGCATTAAAAATAAAACTGCAGGCTGACCAGGTGGATAGAAAAGTGGCAAATGAGTTTTAATCCAGAGAAGTGGGAGTTGATGTGCTTTGGGAAGACAAACAAGGCAAGCAATGCTCAATAAATGGTAGGATATTGATAGGCATGGAAGATCAAAACACTTCAGTGTGCATATACAGCAGGACAGGTCGATAAGATAGTCAAGAAGGCATTCTGGAATATTCCCTTTATTAGATGAAACCTAAAGTATAAAGACAAGGCCGTTATGCCTAAATTGCATAAAATTCTAGATAGATCACAGCTAGAGTGCATCATACAGTTCTGTTCACCACATTACAGGAAGGGCGTGATCACAGTTGAGAGAACATAGAAGGGATTCATCGGGATGTTGCAAGAAACTGAGAATGTTAGCAATGAGGAAGGACTCATTAAGTTGGGGTTGCTTTCTTTGGAACAGGGAAAGCTAAGGGAATATTCATTTGAGGTGCATATGATTTTGAAGGGACTCAATAGCATGGATAGGAAGGGCATTTTTCTTTTAGCAGAGCGGTCATTAATCAGTAACTGGTGGCACAATTAGAGGGGAGCTGAGGAGCAATTCTTTTTAACTGTGGGTGGTTGGGAACTCACTGCCTGAAAGGATAGTAGGAGCAAAAACCCTCATCACATTAAAAAAGCAACTGCATTTGCACTTCAGCAGTGTAACTTGCAAAACTATAGATCAAGAGTGAGATAGTGTGGTTAGATTGAATAGCTCTTTCTCAGCTAGCACAGACAGAATGGGCTGAATGGTTCCTTCTGAGCTATAAATTATTTAACGTTTTTGGTAGAATTCTCAACTGAAGAAGCACAAATTTCAGTGAGTTGAAAAGGAATCTAATCCTTAATAAGTGAAGATCCATACAGATTTGTTAAAGGCAAATCCTGTGTGACAAACTTGATCTGAGTTCTTTGATAAAGTAACCCAGAGGATTGATGAGGGCAATATAGTTAATGACGTGCAAGTAAGTTTTTTCTAAAGGTATTTGACAAAGTATGACGTATGGGCTTGTCAGCAAAATTGAAACTCATGGGATAAAAGGGGCAACAAGAGCACGGATACAAACCTAGCTGAGACAACTGAATGATGAATTCTTGTATTTCAGACTGAAGGTACATATTACTGACCAGGAGTTGGATATACAGATCATAGCTTCAAAGTTTACCACATTCTATGATAAACAGTGTGGAGGCTATCTTCAGAAATTAGGAGAATATAAATAGACTGTGAGCAGAAAGACTGCATATGACATCTAATTCTGAAAAAGATGAACTAATTTATTATTGGAAGCATGAGAGGCAATGTGAAGTAAAAGATAAATTTTAAAGGAAGTACCTCAGAATAGAGGTTCTCGGAGGTTGAAGGCAGTAGGACAAGTTGAGATGACTTTAAAAAAAAGCAGACTGGACAATGAGATTTAAAACAGAGACACAGAGTACAAAAGCAAGGAAGTGATTGTAAACCGTTGTAAAACACTGGCTCACTCTCAACTAGAGTATTATATCCAATTCTGGGACTGCATTTTAGGAATATTAACAAGGCCTTGGTGAGTTTGCAAGATTTTCTGGAATGAAAGACTTCAACTAGAGGGAGGCTGAGGAAACTGGGGTTGTTCTCCTTACAGCAGAGAAGACTTGAGGGTTGTTTTGATGTGTTCCCAATCATGAAGGGTTTCCATAGAGCACTTAAGAAGAAACTGTTTCCTACAACAGAAGAGGCAGGAATCAGAAAATATAGGTTTGTATTCAATAGTAACTTTCAGGAGAGATTGGATAAATGGGGGAAAATGTGCCAGTTCTGGAGAAAGGGAGAGGGAGTGGAACTAATTGGAAAGCTCTCTGTAAGTTTGTGGTGGGGTTCACAGAAGTCCATAAAGGATAGGGGTACTGAGAAATAAGACAGAAATAGTCAAAGAGCAACAATGAGGCAAAGTCTCAAACAGTGCTGGGAGGCCCAGAAGAGGTTGAAGAGTCTGTAGAATGTGCCAAAGCCATGGAGAATAGCACCAACTTGCCACAGAGAGGACTGTGTGAGACAGGATATAGGTGGCTGGCTGCTGAGAAAGCTGGAGTTTCTAAAAGGCAAGGATGAGAGGCTAGCGTGAATAGCATTGTTTCGTATATTTGTTCTTGGCAATATGGTAATGGCATTGCTTAACCTGAGTCATCTCAAGAAGTTGCTTGGTAGCGAGGTGGTGAAATCTTATGGTGCTGGTATCTATGATAGTATTAAACAGGAAATTCCAGAAAACTGTCCTATTGTACTTTCATCAATAGACAAAAATATGAGGTGTGTTCCCACGGATACTACATTTATTAGAATTTTTTAAGGTATAATTAGTAAGGTGAACAACTAGATGTAATATACCTGCATTTCCAAAAGACATTCAATAAGATGCAACACAAGAGGTTAATAGGCAAGATAAGAGGCATAAAGCTGGTGTATTGTGCATGGATAGAAATTGGTTAAAAAATAGGAAAGAAACGTCAGATTAATTGGGGCATTTTGAAGTTGTCAGACTGTGTCTAATGGTGTGCCACAATGATCAGTGTTGGGGCCTCAGCCACTGGCAATCTGGGATGGCAGTACTGCTGCCTCACAGCACCAGGGATCCGCGTTTGGGTCAATGTCTGTGCGAAGTTTGCACATTTTCCCCGTGTCTGCGTGTTTCTTCTGGGTGCTCTGGTTTCCGCCCCCCCCCCCAATCCAAAGATATGCAGGTTAGGCGGATTGGCTATGCTAAATTGCCCCTTAGTGTCAGGGGGACTAGCTAAGGTAAATACATGGGGTTATGGGGACTAGCTAGGATGAATGCATGTGGTTCTGGAGATAGGACCTGGATTGACTTGTGGTCGGTGCAGACTTGATGGGCCAGATGCCTCCTTCCACACAACAGGATGTTCGAACGTAATTGGTGACAACTTTGTATTGGGTGTACTATGACCAATGGAAACAAGATGTAATGGTCAGCTGACCCAGTAAACCATGGAACCAATTACAGAGCAATGTAATAGTCAGCTGACCAGCTGATTCACTATAAATAAGGAACTATGCAGCATTGTGGAGAGCTTGGAGTGATGATGTTTCTTTATTAAATCCTTTGATTTATCAGTTGGAAGTAAGTTTTGTTATATTTTTATTAACTGCATTTTGAAGAATTTCTTCTGAAGAAACACAGGATTCTATCTATAACTGAGATGAAGAGATAGAGACTAACATATTTAAGTTTCAGAATGACATAAAGCTAAGTGGAATTTTAAGTTGAGGGGGCAGAGTGGCTGTAAACAAATATAGATTAGTTGAATGCACACATGATGGTAGAATATAATATGTATCCACTCATCACAAATACAGAAGGAGAATTTTTTAAAGTGTGAAACATTAAATACTCATTCAATGAAACTTGGGTGTACTCATACAAGGAACTCAAAGTTAGCATGCAGTGACAGCAAACAATTAAGGCAAATGACATGTTGGCCTTTATTGCAAGGGGATTGGAGTACAATAATAAGTCCTACTGCAGTAATACTGGACTTTGAGACCACAACTGAATACTGTATGTAGCTTTGGTCTCCACATAAAGGCTATACTTGTATTAGAAGGGTGATATAGGGACAGTTCACTGGATTGTTCCCTGGGCTGAGGGAGGGATTGTCTTATGATCAAAGGCTGAGTAAACTGGGGCCCTTACTCTGGTGTGAATGAGAACTAATTGCATTAAAACCTTCAAGATTCTGAAGGGGTTTGATAAGGTAGATACTGAAAGGATGCTTCCATTAGCTAGTGAATATATACAGTCTCGGGATAAGGGACTGAGATTAGGTGAAATTCCATCAAGGGTTGTGAAGCTTTAGAATTCTCCACACAAGGCTGTAGCTGCTCCATCTGACTGGAGCTGGGATAGGCAAATGGTCTCAGGAAATCAATGGATATTGAGATGGACAGGAAAGGGGGGGGGGGGGGGAGGAGAGAGAGAGAGAGAGAGAGAGAGAGAGAGAAACATCATCCATGATCCTCCTGCTCCTAGCTTTTTTCTGCCAAGAGTCCTTGACAATACTTATGAAGCTGATTGGTGCAGACTAACTAAAGAAATGAGACCTAGAGGTGACAAATCAAAAAAGAATCTGCAGAGCAATGGATGTAATGTCAGCAAGAGTTGGGCTAGGTGGTGTGAGCTTGAGGTGTGAAACCAGAATCTGGGTCGGAAGTTCCCATGTTTAAGTTTGGTCCTTCCTGAGTGACCATCTAAGGTGTGGAGATGCTGGTGTTGGACTGGGGTTAAAAACAGAAAGGAGTCTCAACACCAGCTTAAAGTCCAACAGGTTTATTTATAGCAAATGCCACAAGCTTTTGGAACAAGCTGATTCTTTATCAGGTGGGTGGGAGTTCTGATCACAAACTCATTACATGAATAACGATTAGAATGTCAGTCTTTCCAGCTAATCAAGTCTTAAAGTGCAGAATGTGAGTGGTGAAAGCATTAAGCATGGGTTGAAAGGATGTTTATGTTTCCAAACAGGAAAGTTAGAGATTTTGCAAATGCAGGCAAGTTGTGGGGGTTAGTGACATGAACCCAAGATCCTGGTTGAGGCCATCTAAGGAATGGTATGGAGGAGGGCTAAGGGAAGGGTTGAGGAGTAAAGGGTGAGGTATGTGGAGGAGGGGAGTTTACAGTGATAGCTACTAAAATCATAGGAATGTTGCACCACAGGACAGCATTTAATCTTTATACTTGTGCTAACTCTTGAGGTGCAATGAATCTAGAGCCTTCCTTTGCCTTCCCTGTGTGCAGTTTTGGGCGCTGTACTTGCGCAAGGATATTTTGGCCTTGGAGGGAGTGCAGAGGAGGTTTACTAGGCTGATGCCAGAATTGAGGGGGTTGAGCTATGAGGAGAGGCTGAATAAACTAGGCTTGTACTCGTTAGAGTTTAGAAGAATGAGGGGAGATCTCATTGAGACGTATAAGATGATGAATGGGATGGATAGGATAGAGGTGGAGAGACTGTTCCCGCTCAAAAAAGACAGTAGGACTAGGGGGCACAGCCTCAAGATAAAGGGGGGGCAGTTTAGAACAGAGTTGAGGAGGAACTTCTTCACTCAAAGGGTGGTGAATCTCTGGAATTCTCTGCCCGTTGAAGTGGTGGAGGCTGCCTCGCTAAATATTTTTAAGACACGGGTTGATGGGTTTTTGATGAGGGGATTAAGGGTTATGGGGAGAGGGTGGGAATGTGGAACTGAGCCACGACAGATCAGCCATGATCTTATTGAATGGTGGGGCAGGCTCAAAGGGCTGGATGGCCTACTCCTGCTCCTATTTCTTATGTTCTCTCTGTAATCCTATACATTCTTCTTTTCTGATAATCTGTTTCCCTCAAAAGTTCAAATCATAGATCTATAGTGCAGAAGGTCACTTGGCCCATCAAGCCTGCACTGACACTGATCCCACCCAGGTCCTATCCCCCATAACCTCACATTTACCCTCCTTGCCCCTGCTGACATTAAGGAGCAATCAACCTAACCCCCACATCTGTGGATTCCATCTGCCTCCATATCAATGTCAGGCAGTGCATTCTAGATTCTAATTCTGATATCTCCTTGTCTCAATTTTCAAAAGAAGCAATGTTCTTGATCCTTCTTCTGACAACACCAGGTTTTAGTCCAACCGATTTATTTGATAATATTCTCAAGCTTTCGAGGGGACTGCCTCTTCGTCAGGTGAATGGAGAACTCTCCATTCACCTGACGAAGAGGCAGTCCCCTCGAAAGCTTGTGAGAATATTATCAAATAAATCGGTTGGACTAAAACCTGGTGTTGTCAGACTTTGTACTGTGTTTACGCCAGTCCAACGCCGGCATACCCACATCTTGATCCTTCTACCAGTGGGAAGTCTTTTACCCCATCTAATCTGTCCAGACCTCATGATGAATACTTCCAACAGGTCTCATCTAAGATTTCTCCAAGGAAAGCAATAACTTCAATATGTCAACATAACCTATACCATTCTCTGTACCCTTTCTAAAGCCTTCACATCTTTGTTGAATTGGAGGTCATAGTCCAGCTAAGGCCAAGTGAATGTTTTATGTTTTCAGAACTCACTTGCTCTTGTACATTATGCACCTATTAATGAAGGTTAGAATATGCTATGCTTTATTAACCACACTCTCAATCTCAGGACTTAGTGGTAAATGTCACTAGTAATCCAGAGACAATTTGGGGACGTGGGTTCAAATCCTACCAGGCCAGATAGTTGAATTTGATCCATAACATATGGAATTGAAAGCTAGTCTCAGTAATGGTGATGATGAAATGCTCAGGTTTTTTTAACAATTGGGTTCACTGGAAATCTGTCCTTGTGAATCTAGACATTTAGCAATGTGGTTGACTACCTTCAGTGATGGCTGAGCAAGCTACTCAGTTCAAGGGCAATTGGGGATAAGCAACAAACACTGGTCCATCCAGCGATACCACATCCAAACTAACAACTTGTTTTGTCCTTCTGAAATTCTGCAGAACTCCATTACAAACATTTCTTCAGCCCAAAAATCTACTAACCACTACTGTTTCCTGTTATTCAGCCAATTTCATAACCATGTTGCTACTGTTCCTTTTATTCCAGGACATATAACTTTGTTCACATGAATGTAATGCAGCACTATATCAAGTGTCTTTTGGAAGTCCATGCATAACATTTCAATTTGTGCAGCCGGGTCTCAGTGCCAGAGACCCGAGTTCAATTCCAGCCTTGGGTGTCTGCATGGAGTGTGCATGTTCTCACCAAGACACTATGGTTTTCCTCTGGTGTTGGGTTTCCTCCCACATTCCAAAAGAATATGGCAGAAGGAGGCCATTCAGTCCACTGAATCTGCACTGACTACAATTCCACCCAGGCCCTGTCTCCCAACCCCATGCATTTACCCTGCCTGTCCCCCTGTCACTAAGGAGCAATTTTAGCATAGCCAATCTACCTACCCCCCACATTTTTGGACTGTGGGAGGAAACCAGTGCAAGTTAGATGGATTTGCCATGCTAAATTGTCCCTTAGTGTCAGGGTGATTAGCAAGATGGTTATGGGGATAGGGCCTCTGGTGGGATTGTGGTCGGTGCAGGTCCAATGAGCCAAATGGCCTCCTTCTGCACTCTGGGAATTCTATATAATCAACAGATTACACTCCCCAACCCTCATGAGTGACCACTTCAAAAAAAAACTGACCAAGTTACTGAAACAGATTTTCCTTTAAATCACCACTTGTTAAATTTTGTCTCCTTTATTGTTTCTAGAATAAGGGCAAAATAGTGCAGACGCTGGCAAGACTTTCCAGCATTTTCTGTTTGGTGGGAAAATTAGAAACAATACAAAGTTAAACTGACTGGGCTAATCTTTTTTCCTTTTTTGGGAAAAAGTGTAACTTTGCAGTTCTCTGCAGCAGGCTGGGTCTAAAGACTAGAAAATTATAACAATTTCCACTTTCATTTTGCTCAGTATCCTTGGATGAATCTCAGTTAAGTATAGACAGCCTATCCAATAACTCCCACTTATCAATTTTAAACTCCAAGTATCAGAATTCATTTCACCATGTAAACATGGTAGCACATATTTTGTTTTAAAGTATTCATTCATTAGCTCAGTATGTTTCTGCTTCCATCAGTGTCTTTCTGATCCCTATTTAGCTCCCCTCTTCCTTTTACCACTTATGTCTACTGAAGACTTCTGGATTTCCTTTTATGTTAGTTGCTAGTCTCTTCTCATACTGATTTTTTTTCCCTCTTTGCTCGGTCACTTTCACTCAACCTGGTTCTGGGTTATATTACCCATCTGGCATCTGTCAAGCACATTTCCTTCACCTCTTTTCTGTCACTCAGAAAGCTCTGGATTTGTTTGCTATTTTCCCTTTCATGGAAATATATCCTGAGTTATTGTTTTTCATGTCAACCTTTGATTCTAATTTATCTTGGTTAGAAACATTTTCCCAGTTAATTACTCTTACTCTGGACTGTTCTTTGTCTTTTTCCAGTCAGCCTAAACCTTATGGTTTAATGATCTTTAACTTGATCCACTTGGCCTAGCTCAATCCCAGGATCTAGCACTAGAAGCAAACCATCATAAAAATGTTCTTAAATACACACAAACTCTTGCTCATCTGTCCTTTACACTATTATCCCAGTCAATACTGACAATTGGAGTCCTCTGTAAATATTCTATTTCATGCACCTGTAATTTGTAAATTTATTCCTCTAATCATTCCATTGTTAGTGGCCTATATGCAGCAATGTAATTAACTGCACCTTTGTTCTTCTTTGGCTCAATCCAAAAAATCTGTTTTGACAGCTCTGGGGTACCTCCATCCAAAAATGCAATGTTCACATTAGTCAATACTGTCATACCTCATCTTTTCCCAACTTAATTAAGCATCTTGTATCCAGGAATATTTAATATCCAGTTTTGTCCTCCTTTAAGTCACATCATCAAATTTCCACATGGCAATCTGTCTGCAATTCACTATTCTTATTTACCACAGTCTATGAATTCACATACACACATGCTGACCCAGATTTAGACTTCATTATTTTGAGTCCACTCAATAACTTACTATTTCATATTCTAGTGCTACCTAACTCCCAGTATATTGTGTACCTTGTATTCATTTCCTGGTTCCTAACTTCTGTCTAGTACTTTAAACTCTCTCTCCAACAACAACCAGCAGTTCAGTCTCAACTCTGTTCAAGTGCAACCTGTTTAGTCTGAACAGATTGCATTTTCCCTGGAGTCAGTCCCAATGCCTATAAGAATTAGGCTATTCAGCCCATCAAGTCTGCTCTGCCATTCAATCATGGCTGATATTTCTCCCATCCCCACTCTCCTGCCTTTCCACATAACCCCTGATCCCCTTATTAATCAAGAAACCTATGAGTGTTTTTAAGACAGATAATGACCTAGCCTCCACAGATTTGCCATTCCCTGGCTGAAGAAATTCCTCACTATTTTAAAGGATCATCCCTTCAGCCTGAGGTTGTGCCCTCTCTGGTTCTAGTTTTTCCTACTAGTGGGAACATCCACTAGTCCACTCTATCCAGGCCTTGCAGTATCTTGTAACTTTCAATAAGATTCCCTCCATCCTTCTAAACTCCATGTACAGACCCAGAGTCCTCAACTGTTCCTCAGACAACAAGCTCTTCATTCCAGGGATCATTCTTGTGAACCACCTCTGGACCCTTTCCAAAACCAGCATATCCTCCTTTACATATGGGGCTCAAAACTGCTCAATACTCCAAATGGAGCCTGACCAGAATCTAAACCCTCCATGCACCATATGTTCATCTGTGTTTTATTTTCCTGTTTACATATGGCACCAGGGAGTAATCCAGAGGTTACTGCTTTTCAGGTCCTAATTTCCCATCTCTCATCCTAAATTCTGACTTTGTAGGAATGTGGACCACAACTAGCTGTTAACTCCCCCTTCAGGGTGCTCTGCAATCAGTGATATCCTTGACCTTTGCACCAGCGAGATGACACACTATCTTCCATATACAGCTACACTCAAATGCCCTACGGAATCACTATCACTCTTTCAATGTTCTCTATGCATCTGAGCCACCTGTGGTGCCATCAAACTGGCTGGGATGTGCTCTCCAAGATGAAGTATCCTTTCCATCAGTATTCAGAACTGAAATTAGTTGAATAGTGGAGTGCACTTGGGTGACTGACTCCTGTACTATCTATCTGCTTTCTGACAATATGGTTGACACCCATTCCCATTGACATATGCTGACGATGCGGGGTAACCACATTTATAAACATGCTATCAACAAAGCTGTCAAACTCATAGATAACCACTGTCAACTGCTGCTCAAGATCCATAAATTGGAGTGTGAACTCAGACACTTCCAGCACTAATGACTGTCCAAAATGCAGGAAGCTTCCTGGAGTTCCCACACAGCACATTCACACGAGGTCAGATCTGCCATTACTCCTTGACAATAAAACTTACTATTGCAAATAAATGCAATTATGTTGCTACTGCAGCCACAAAGCTTATCAATCCATAACCAAACAATCTGCAGCATTCTAAATGAGTTACTCACCTTCGTACCTGACCGACGGATTAGAACCAGCCTAAAGTGGTTCCTCTTCATAAATCCTCGCTGCTCCTGGCAGCGCTGATACTTCCCGAGCTCCACGCTCTCCTCACATTGGGTATCATCCTGAAACAGCAGCAAATTTACTCAGTGAGACCAAGCCACACAGTGAGCACGTGAA